>KK122274.1:0-17738 GCA_000611955.2 Stegodyphus mimosarum
AACTTTTTTTTACGACTTGTGCATTCAATATATAACGAACCCGTACGCACGTAACAATATTTTCTTATTCACATAATATTATTCTTTCTCACATAATTATTTAAATGTGCATTTTTGTTCGTAAGTGCATGTGGCAGTAACACGTTAACACGTATACTTACATGTTTCTGTAATATGTCTTCTTACATGCATCTATACTATGTAATATGTCTTCTTACATGTTTCTGTAATATGTCTTCTTACATGCATCTATACTATTATTTGCATCTTATACTGCTCCCTAAAAATATATTATAATAGAATATTTCAAAGCAAAATATTCAAACAATTAATTGACTTCAGATTTCTTACATAAACGTTTATTTTTACAGGCTTACTAAACAGCTCTAACCCAACAGAGGCATGGGCTGTGCGGCCTCCAAAGCAGTGCCCCCGGCGCCCAGTTCTACCGAATCAGGTTTACCAATCTTTTAGTACTTTTTTGTCTGAAATGTTTTTCTAATATATAATTCAAGATGAAATTGTTGGTATTGAAAAATTAAATATTCGTTACTGAATCGCTATACTAAAACTAAATACTAAATATTATCAATTAGTATATTTAGCATTTAAATTCAATAAAAATCCAAATTTAATGCTTTATATTGAAAGCAAAGTGAAAAACATTTGGAAAAAATGCCTACGTAATCATTTACATTATGTGTGCAACAAAAAGTTAAAACAATAAGTAAATGTTCTAAGTTCCGTCAGATGGCGATGTAAGTTTTACTAACGTTAATTTTATTTTAAACCTTTACTATCTTCTCTTATTTTCCATTTCCGGCCAGAATAAGCGCGAATAAATTTAGTGTATGCATATGAGGTTGCAAACTGTAGAAGTGTTTAAGGCATGGCCTTTTAGCCAAGAGAAAAGTGAAAGAGAGATTTCTGGCGGCTTTTACCACGCGTATGATTTTCGTGGTCTGCCTTTAAAGCCAGAACATAGTTCCCGCTGATATTTGAAGACGTATTGTAGTCTTTGCATTCTACTCACTACATAAGTAGTATTAAAGAACCAATCTTCGAGTTGCTATGCTCTGTAAAGCAGATTAGTTCTTATTTAGTTAAGTTAGTTTATTTCTTATTTTCTACGTTTTAGACCAAAAGTATTGATCTTTGTATCCCGAAGTGCAGAAGCGCCTATACGCTTTGAGAAATAGAGAGAAAAATTTAACCCTTCTCATTTGTATTGTCTGTTTCACGCACGCACGAACATAGCTTTGAATAAGCTTGTTCTTATTCAGGACTCCAGTTATGTTTGCAAAATCAACTAGAAGGAACAGTAGTCTTGACATTACGACAGACACTCAGTGTATTGAGATAATATTTAGAAGAAGACAATGCCGTATATCTTTTAAATATCCATCTTCTCCTGATCCAAGTTGAAGCACTAAGTTGAAAGTAATAACGTGTAGACCTATGTATCTTATTTTATGCAGTAATAGTACAACAATCCACATGTTTTGTGTGATATACGGAGAGAGTCCTCGAAGATCTGTGTTTGGTGTAAAAAATTACTCGTCGGTTGGTTAAGGTAAGCTTACAAGATAAGCAGTTCTTTACTAAGACTGCCATTAACTCTAAACCACGTCAGTACATGCACACAATGCAAATGAGTACTTGCAATGGTGTTTACCAAATCTTCAGAGACACCGAATAACAATAAATGGTTCTCCTTGTTTATTACAATTTTATTACAGCAATGATAACCACAGAATGAAAGATTGTAGGTGACTGTTTTAGTACTGGAAAAGTTCCTTTTTAAAAACATTTCTCCCACTTGAGAATAATGATTAATAGAGTTTGAACGTTTCCTCAGATTTTTGGATATTGAAATCCATGAGAAATATAAAACAAAATATTTAACCTTATGTATCTTACTTTAATATACCTTAACTGACTTAAATTTTCAACAATAAAATAACCAAAATAATAATTATATGGAGGTTATTTGATCATTTATTCATTATTATGTAAATTACGATATCTTTTATATCTGAAGTATCTTTTTAGTTTGGAGGACGAAGACTGTTATTTCTCACTCCATTCGTTTTGAAAACACAATGACTTACTAGAACTGGGAAATCAATTCAACAATCAATATTTAGGTTACCTAAATAATATGACGAGAGTCTGCTTTGTGACGCTGATGGTTGCTATCTCATTTGCATAAATAAATAGATCCATATTCGATCGATTTATTGAGCTTTCTGAATAGGGGTTCCGATGACATGAACCACACATCTATGAATATATTTGGCATTATCGAAAATGTAAACATTGTTCCATAGTATGCAGTCTCTTTAAACAAAATATTAAATCATATCCTATGGTATCAGTTCTTTAGAAAATACTGAAGTTATGAACTTAAATTTTATTTTAATATTTTGAAGGCCATAGCTAAAATATTCTGTGAGTAATCAATAAATAAAGCTAAAATATTGCATAAAGTAAAATAATTCTGTTACAAAGGCAGAAAGCACAGGAATACTATTATATCACCCTAAGACATACATTTATGCAATAGTCTTGTATTTTATGCTTTTGGATGATCTCGATCCCTAGTTTTTTCCGTTATTCAGAAAACCGCATATACAGAGGCTTTTCGCACATTTTTTAGACGATTTTGGTAAGCAGTCATAAAAACTCGTTTGCTGCAAAAGAAGTAATTGCAATTGTATTATGTTTTTAAAAGTCAAAATTATCGTCTGTGGCTTGAAAGTTTTGTTTTTATTCAAAATGGCGAATTTAACAAAGCAGTGGTTCGAAGGCTACATTTACGCTCTTTCCGAAGAGAAATATGCATATTCCGTTATCCAAAAACGATGTGAGAGTCATGGTTTTTGTTAAATAGAGAGAAAAACTTTAAACCTTAAGGGGGTTTTACTTTTAACTTTTTAAAATTTTAACTCATACTCAATCTCTCTAGGTGCTGGACAACCTAAACTTAAAATAAACTTACAAAAATGAACTGGTTAGAAAATAGAGAAAGGAACTAATTGGTTGATCTGACTCAAAATAATATTAAATATAACTTTTCTTAAAGCAATTAATTCACACATAGCAAGGCAAAGCAAATTCTTCTTAATAAACTTAACCTGAAAAGGAAGCTGGAATAAATCTTCTCTGGAACTCGGTAAAACTAAATACTAAATCTCAACCAAGCACTCCTATAATTCACTCATTTTAAAATAAACTCACGAATAATTCATATTCATTTCATAGCAAAAGCCTCATAAGCACCAGAGAAGAAATATTCAGACACCAATCAATCAGTTCCGTTACTAAAAATCAAGCACTAGTTTTAACTTTCCTGGCACCTAAAAGTCATTTCAAATTCTATCTTAAAACACATTCAAATTAAGTGATAAATGATCAAATATCTTAGAGAGGGCAAAGCATTTCATTACTTATATTAAAAAATATAATATTCACACAAAATACAAAATAAAATAAAAATTGCATATAATAAAATTCAAAATAACATATTCTTTGTGGTCTGTCAGTCGCCAAGGTCACGGCACCATTTTCGTGCATACCAAATACAAAATACAAATAAAATACTTAAATAATTGATTACTTAAATCATTAAAAACACTTAAATTAAAAACACAGAATTCGCGACACAACATTTTGTGATATCTAAAGCGTCGATAGGTAATATCATCAACAAGAAAGGAAAAAACTTCTAATTGGAGCCTCAAGTGGGACAAAAATTCCAAACAAGTATCCAAGGAAAAAACGGACGTCTTCGACTACTGCAAAGGTACGTTGTTTAATGTTAAAAGAAAATCCCTCTAGTCAAAGGACAGTTGCAAATCATTAACATGCTCGGTGTCCACTGTAAACAAAATGATAAACGTTGATTTAAATCTTAAGAAAGCGAAAAAACGCAATGTGCATCGTCTTCTTCCAAAGCATATCGCTCAACGCAGGATACGCTGCAGAATTCTATATGAGAAACACTTATCCAAAGAAAAACGGAAAACAATTGTCACAATAGATGAAGCATGGGCGTATTTAAATGATTGTAACAAAACAAAAGAGCCATTTATTATCATAAAAGGGGAGAAAAAATTTAAGTACATGGTTCAAAGAATCGAAAGAAAGTCTTTCTAAGGGATTCATGATTGCTGCTGGGTTTTCTTATAATGGAAAGTTAAAAATAAAGAGAGTGCAAAAAAAATGTCAAAATTAACTCCAAATACTATCAGGAACATATTTTATCGCCAATGTTTCTGAATGCAATACCATCGCTTTACCACAGTGCCATCCATCTGTGAGACTCCATCAGGACAAAGCTAGCAATCACACATCAAAATCCACTGTGAATTTCCTAAAAGAAATGGAACAAAAAGCTGCTATCAAGGCCATACACTTCACTGATATCCTTACTAAATCTCCTGATATGTCACCTATGGATTGTTGTGCTTTCGGACTTTTAAAAACTGCATTATCCAAACGTTGCTCCAAAACCCTAACAGGACTGTTCGGGAAGCTGCTCGGGAGGAATGGGATAAAATACCTCTTCTGACACTTCAAAAGGCATTATTATCCTGGAAATTGCGGTGTTGAAAGCTAGTTCAGAATAAGGGATGTCAAATAGAACATTTAAAACACAAGAATTTTTTGTAATTTAGTTTTGTGAATACAATATACATCGTCTAAAAATGTGCGAACAGCCTCTGTATTTCGGAACCGTATGAGGTATTTTCTTCTTCTCTGTGCATGCCTTCATGGTGTACGTAAAAGCACGCTCGATGCATATTCATGGTCAGGTCCTTAGTTCGAATCCTGGCAAGGGCAGTGAACAATTTCCCATTGCGGGATCTATAAACCTAATGACTCTACAACCTCATGAGAAAATGCGTTCAGTTTCACATAATGGATTAAAAAGCCCTCGTGAAACATTTTTTGTGTACCTTGTATGCATCTGTATCTTAACCATATACATATTTAAAAAGTGGATTTATTGGAAAAACAGTAGAGCATTAATTATAATGCTATTCGTTATAGTGTGTCAAAAATCATTAAAAATAAACAGTATTTGTCCCTTTTATGAATTTTGTATTATGTTATAACACTTTTACTGAATGATATAGTATTGATGGGATAAACAATATTCCAGGAAATGCAGTACGCGGAATGGTCGTATTTACCAAATTTTCTCACAGACGTTTTTAAGTTTTCGATCACGTTTACTGACACAGCCGTATTTTCACATGACGAATGTTTCTATTCCAAATTTATGGAACAAAAATGGTACCGAATGACAAAGCTATGTGCAGCTCTAGAGATATCTGTTTACCTTTAGAAATCATACTTAACACACTGAGACTGTGATAGGTTTTTTTGGAGTAGGAAACATGAAAAATCAAGTATATCCTTGCCAGAATGAAAATTTTGATCTTCCGAGTGCCAGCTGAATGTGCTAATCACTTATATACGAAAAGAACGCAAGGGTGTAGGCAATAATTCCTTGCATCCCCTTTTAATGCGCGACAAAGGAGGAGTACGAGAATCAAAGCCTAAATGATAAATCATAATAAATAGTTACCAACTAACAAATGTTTTGGTTAGGCTCTAATGTAGTTATTATTGAGCTTTTCGGCGCGCTAAATAAGAAAAATCAACTGTGCTTTTGCCGGGATTTGAATCACAGATCTCCTGATTGTCATTTGGGCGTATTAACCGTAAGAGCAGGCAAGAGGGCATGATATTTCCTTAAAAGCATATTTGTCGATATATTAATCAATATGAAGAATTAATTAATTTTTAAAGCAGGTGCACAAAATTAGAGATATATTGTGCAGCTACATATTGAATAATACTATGCGTCAGTTAGCATAATTATTTTCGACCTGCATATAATCAGAATCTCTCTATTTAAATTCATGGCAAATATGGTATGTCATTCGCCTGTGAGGCCACCGTATGAGCACAATAATTTCTTTTAGATTATTTACCTCAAAAGGCATATTATCAAGATAGCTATTATTATTAAAACTGTTATTATGTACTTTGTTTAGTTTTTTTCATGCAAGGAACAGGTATTCATTCCATAGTTGAGTCAAATCAGGATTTCTAGACCCATGTTTACTCCAGAAATTTCATTTTCGTTCCCACTGGTCAAAACGAAATAGCTATTTTATATTCGCAATTTAGATTACTTCCCATAGACCTTAATAACACCTATTTTCAGCTCTGATAATTTCAGAATTATGAATTATAAAAAATCGTTTTATCTTTCGCACAAGTTAGGTTGCACTCTTATGTAAAGATGTTCTAACATCTAGACAGTCATCTCTTAGTACCAACAGGAAGACAGATACACAAAGACATTTCAGGGTTTCATCAAAATCTCTTTTTGAGCTTTTTGCTTATTCAGTAAAATTACATATATTAACCATGATTACTTTTCCATAGTATAAATTTTACGATGCATAATAGTGCAAATTTAATTTGGACTTCCCTGCATTCTGGCATATTATCGACATTTCTGCTAGAATTATCAGAACTTCTTGGAACGAATTCATCATGATGATTCAAAGACATGACAAAATGTTCATTTGGCAGTTCATTGCGGCGAAAAGGAAGAGCGATGACAAAAATCACCTTGGCAACGACGTTCTTGACCGACTAACCGAAGATTTTCAATAACGTTTTATTGAACGAATCATAACCCCTTTTACTTGGGGCAGTTTGTGCGTGACATGCGATAAGTGTTGCCCGTGGCGACTCAAAGTTTTCGAGTTCTCTTCCATATGTAATGAAATGAAAACAGAAGATTTTACCCAGAACACATCCCTTCAACTTTTATTCAGCAAATGTCACTAAATTCCAATAATACATTAGCAGAAAGTAAATTACGTTTCATCTTATAACAACTTGCTGTCGCTATAGATTGTAATACGGTAAGAAAACGATAGCATACACCGAAATAACTAGTTTTCAACGGTATACTGTTGCGTATAAATCCGTCTATGTTTATGTAGAAAACGGTTAGAATGATAACAATTACAGCAGTATGCTTTCTCAACTAGGAATAATTTATTTCTAAATGGCTCTTGTTTCGAGGTAATTGTGTTCAGAATTGATTTATTTCATTCTATACCGCACTACTAACTAATGTTACTACTAAATAATAAAATTTAGGAATACGAGTATAATTTAGGAATTTTGGAATACCGGCGTTTTACATTAATTTAAATAATTCCTTATTGTTTTGTAACCCTTAATTGTTCAGAAAACAGATATTAAAGTCGCTGTTATCCTATATCATATTACTGCTTACACCATTTTATAGATTATAAATACACTGAAAACAAATCCAGTTAATTTATTTTGATGATATATAACTCTTTTATCGGAGCGTTTTTATGTATTATTTTATGCATTTTAGAAGAATTATTCCTCAGTGCATTCCAAGTTCTGTCTTCTATATATATTTAGAAAAAAAACCAACTTTGGTTTGCCTTCGATTCTATTTGCGTGGTAATAGCTATTTGCAATGCAATATCTGCGTTCAGTTGTTCCTTGTTAATAGCTTATTATCCAACCCGTTTATCTCATATGTAAAAACGTTTGATTTCCTAACGTTATCTATAAATGAAGTTAGAACCTAATTTTAAAATAAAATTACAACGTTGTAAAAACCATAAACTGATTTAATCCCAGTTTTAATTGTAAGAAAATTAGATACAAAATAAAAATTGACTGCAGAAGTTTACACTGAAGATTGTCGATTCTTTCAAAAATGATTTTAGTAAGCGTGCTCGTAAATTTAATTTTTTTCTTTCCGACTTAAAGGTGCATAACTTTTGCTTACCGCTATGCATATTTCAGCAAGTGCTAACAATCACTGTTCACTTGCATCTAGAATTAAAGTATGAGCAGCAGCAGAAGTACATAAGTCTCATATGTCAGTAAAACACAGTGAAATAGCAAGTAGATTACCTTATACTTCCATTTTCTTCTTTCCTTTTTAATTAGCATGTATGTTTGAAGTGAATGAATATGTTGGAAGCAGAGAATCGATTGAAAAGTAATAAATAAGAAATTTAACTGCTAGAAAATACAGATAACTTCTTTTTCAATTGGATACAAGTTAGAAAAAATAAAACTTAATGTTCCATCAAAACCTAATATTGAATTATTTAGGCACAAAATAATTTTTAAACATCGGAAAAATGAACTGATAGCTGAATTTAGAGACACGTTTTTCGTTCTATGAATATCTACCGCTGGAGTTCTTAAATTATACCTTGTTAGTGTTCTGATTCTATATGTATGCGTATGTGTTAGAGATAAACGTGGAAACAAAATAATGTCGTATTAACCCTAACTATGGTTTAGCTGGTTTGTAAGTCTACTTGTCGCTCTTTGCTGTAAGATTTATTTCAGTTCGGCTGAAGGTAATGGTCTGTGTTTTATTTTGTGCTATTAGGGTTTACAACTTAGTTTACGAAGTTCTTATTTTAGAATCTTTTATTTTTATGTAAGGTTTTCTTTTGATGAGACGTGAGAGAACAATTAGAATTTCAACTTGAGAAACACTACAACTATCTGATATTCCTAGCAGAAATGTATTTCCATGAGCGTAGTTTTATAGCATTTGTTTACGCCAAGTATTATCTCATATAGCACTTTTCAAATTAAAATGAATTAGGGAGAGAACAAAAGCATAGCAATTTTCATATACACAGAACTTAATTGATTGCATTTAAGACATTGGTAAGGTGCATCTCTATTCCTCATGGAAGTTATTAAATATTAATGAATTTATTAAGAGGATGTCCGTGTATTACAACACAGCCCCCGAATTCATTGTGGTTAATACCTCTGAACGCAGGTATTCCTCGTAGGATTAGATTTCTGTGTGTTAAATGAAAACTTATTCCAAAACGTTCTCGTAATGCATAAGAAAAAATCTTGGAAAATCTAAACAGGAATGCAGAATAGTTTCCCTCATAAAGCTGTCTATTGAGATATCCTTCCTAGTTCTGTCCATGCTTTAGCGTCATAAATTTTCTATCTATTCATAAGAGGAATTGCTGCACATTTTTTAAAATTTCCTTTATAAAGATTTAAAGATTCTAGCATAAAAAGATCCAATCAATCATGTCATCCTTGAGAGATTTAACCCTAATTCTATGCGAAAACAAAAATCTGCTGATGCTTTGAATAAAGTTTAAGATTATTTAAAATGTCTCATTGCATGGTCCTTAGAAAACTCTATCAAAATCAATGATTATTTCGATATCAAACATCCTATAAATTTCAGTTTGTAATTACAATACGTTGGGCTATGTCATCCGACACAATGCATATCAATCTTAGTATGTTTTGAAAATATAGTTTAATTTTTAAACAAAAGATAAATTTGAGCTTATCTTCTGGTTCAGTAAATCTTTTCGGAAATAACTGCGCATTTGTTTTTTTAGGATATAATGTGCACGCTATCCTGTTCTTTGTGCGCTTGATATGGCTTGCCATATAATAAGTTATTCAATGTCGCATTGTTTTGCATTTTGTTGAAATAGAGCTGTAATTTGAAAGTTTATTCCGCTTATCGCATGAATAGTACAAAGATCAGCGACCCGGAATTTAGAGCTGTGCCGTAGAACCAAGAGTAATTGATGATCCACTTCCGCCTACGTCATCTGACAAATGACAGGCGGACACGCTCGTTTGATCCGGGGCATCTGCACCACATTTTATTATTTTATGCAGCGGCGGCTCTAGTAGATGGATCTCTTTATGGAGGTGTCAGAGACTCTGCAGATGCTGTCCGGGCGGAAAGTTATAAAACAAATATCTAGAATAGAAAGGCGCAGTTGTTTATGACGCATCACAATCCGCGATGTTTGCGTTTGGTATTTGTTGGTTGGGAGTGGTTCGCAAAGGTTTGTTTAGGAGTGGCATTAAATTTTAATTTAATTTAAAAATTTATAATAAATTTTAAAACCGTTGAATTGTAAGTAATTTACACTTCCAAATTTTTTGAATAGATAAGCTTCACTTTTGCTTTATTTTAATAGCTCTAATATTTATCTGGTATGCATTTTATCATTACACTATTTTCTTAAACTGAAAATAAACAAAGTAGTAGGTTCTTCAAAAGATATAAATGTATAGCAAACTGTTTTCATAATATGTTTCATGTTTCTTCATCCAGTTAAAATGAGAAGTTAAATTTGTCTAATACAAACAAGGCAATAAATGAAATTAAAGTTTGTCTTGAATGAGAGAGAAAGCTTAATTTTACCATCTAATTATCTTTCGGTAATTTGCTATTCTGTCATATCGCTCTTCTTTTACCTCGGTTTATTCCGAAATTTACAAATTCAGATACAAATAAATGAATTATCGGAGAAGAAGTGTGCTAGATCGAGATTAATAGTGACAGCAATGTTTGAATTATTTTCAGTTTTTACTAGTCGCTGTGAGGGTTTAAAGACAGATTATCTTACTTACTATTGTGATATAATAAAATTCAATCAGGAAGTCCGTGCTATCTGGGTAACTCTGCTGATTATTTACCTGCTCTGTTAACTCTTATAGAACTGTTAAATTTGCAGAATATATGCGGAAAACACTTGTGCACTTCGTAAAAGAGGCTGGATGTAGAAATTGGTGTCATCTTGTACGCTCAGAGGCAGAGTCTGTGCGTTTATATAAAAAGCACATCCAAAGTTTCAATAAGAAAACCTTCTGATCTACTGAGCGAATAGCGTATCGTTAGTTAACACTCAAGGAAATTCATCTTCCACATCACATTAAGCTGTATCCAATTACGGTTACTTAGAGTTGTAGAGACATTAGGCTTTATTTGAAAGCAGGAGAGAGGAAAAATGAGCAATGCCCTCGTTGGGACTCGAACTACGTATCTCTCGAATATGCGTCGAGCGTACTAACCACAACACCACGAAGGCATGTTAAGAAGGCGGTAGAAATACCTTATATACTCCCCCTTTTAAAGGGCGACAGGGAATTACGGGACCCATTCGCCAAATCTTGGTGTTGGAGAAGCATCATCCAAGTCCGTTTTTAGTTTGGGCGCCACTGTAGAGTCATCAGGTTATTTTGAAAGCAGAAGATGTGAAAAATGAGCAGCAACCTAACCGGGACTCGAACCTCTCGAATACGCGTCGAGCGGGCTGACCACTACATCACGAAGGCGTGCTAAGAAGGCAGGAGAAATACCTTATAGAGTAAATTAAGTTTGAAATATTTTAGGAGATGATAAATCAAAGAAATAAGTCCCTATCTATGTGTTTAATTAAGTCTCATTTGTTATTGTGGTGTATAATTTCATTGTTATATAGTCAGTCTGACTGAAAATGTGCAATAATTTCAGTTTATTTGAAGTTCGTAGAAAATTTATATTAAAAATTGGTTTAAGTTTATAACATTCAAATATGTAGAATTGTTTTAACTGCTGGATTTCTGAAAAAATAATTTATTAAAAGTAGATAAAGTACTTGAGTTGGTTTTTTAGTGAGAAAATTCATTAACTCATTACTATTGCTTAATCTTTGTTTCTGCTGTGAAAGTTTTTCTTCCCCGGCGTAATACCGCTAAAGAAAAATAGTAGGCAGTACCGCTTTGTATGTCTCCTTTCTGTTAAAGCTATTCTTCAGATCAAAATAAAGAAATTAATATAAATTCTCTCGCTTGATATGAATTGGCTGAGATGCGAAATTTCCTTTAAAAATACTCATTACCATGTAATAAGTTTAGGTATAAAATAAATCACACTTATAAATCACATGAATAAATCACATTAGGTGTGCAAAAAATTACATCAATTACAGATATTATCAAAACTGTAATATAAAAATACGTTATTAAGAAATACGTATATTACTTTCAAATCTATCAGCAGATGAAGCACTACACTGTTTAAATTCGAAAGATACACTAAACGATCTTACGGGACATTGAATGATAACACCTCTGAGAAGTGGGAATTAGCGATACTGCTTACATGTATCTTCTATTAACGCAATATAGCAGGAGTAAAAGGTTCAGTTACAGACCTTTCTAGCATTCAAAATAGAGCTCGAAACTAATTATTTAACCAAACTACAAAATTTAGAAGAATCAGCATAATCATTAGCTGAATGAAAATAATTATTTACTTTTAAATTTAAACTGTTTCAATGAGAAAAAATATTGTGTTTAGTGTGGCAACTCAATCAGGTTTACTGTTTATCATTGCCCGTCATAGAAAAGAAGTAGAAAATTTGACTTTGTGAACATAAAAGAACTTATATTTGTTGTAAATGTTATATCTTTTTCTCCTGTTAATATGTCAGCTAAATCGGAATCTGAAACTCATGAAATAATCTTGAGGTTTCTTAAAGATTCTTAAGATTTCTTAAATTCTTAAAGATTCTGTGACTTACTTGAAAAATCCTGTCTTAGGGCTCTTAGCTTTCGTTCATTGAACAGATGGAGAGGCACTTATCTCATTAAATCCAATATTTGTCGGACTGGAATGATATTTGGAAATGTATAGAGAAGATTGTCACCGATAACTTTCAATAAAATGTGAAGTGGCATGCAGTAGACGTATTAATAAAACATCAGGTTACTTTTAACAGTTAGAAGTCAATTACTGCTAGATAACATAGCTGAAATAATATCGATTTAATAAGGGATGGCAGTACTTGTAAATGACAATGTTTCAGTCAGTAATAAAGAAAGAACAGAAATATCTTATTGTAAATTTTATGAAGAGTATTATGCTTTGTATTTCCAGACGTACACTTAAAGCATGATAAAAATAATCTATTTTCGGTTAAAGTCATCATATATTTTATTTCCGTCATATCTGGTGTTAGAAATAGTAAATACCTTTATATTACGTAAATTTACGAAAGGGTTTCCTTTTTAAGTGGGAAATTTAATTCGAAATAGAGAAAAAAAGTGAGCTTCCTTTTTAGGAAGTTATTAAAGGTCCAATAGGTTAATTTCTTAAATAGAGATTTGTTGAGAAAAAATATGTTGGTGTTACATATGGCTTCATTGGAAAGATCAATCCAACATATAAAACAGCTCAAGTTTCACACAGGAACAATGATAAATGATAAAAATGAACAAACATTAAAAGTAAGAATCAGAATAAATGAATAGGGGAACAAAAGTAAAAAGTTAGATTTAAACAACAAGGAAAGGAGCATAAGAGATATAGTCTTTACAAGCTGTTCATGAAAGCACTGACATTCCATTAGAGTTTCTTATCTCACAACGTTTTTGAGAATCTTTATCTAGTTCTGGGCATAAAAGAAGATTCTCTGCATTCACAATGCCCGAACTGCAAATTTGACATATATTAGATGGAAGGATGCCAATTTTATTAAGTTGATGTGCCATGCAAACGTGGCCTGTTTGCAGTCTGAAGTTTGCCACAGCCTCTTTACGGGGTTTTTGAGAAAACTTCTTCCATATGTCTTGAACGTTAGCTCAGGATTTTCCTGTTGATTTTGCTGCCTGGTCAGATTTAAGTGTATACATTATTTTCTCAAAAGTGACGCTGGAAGGAGTGGTTTTCTGTCTTGTGGCTCAAGTGTTCCTCTCTTGGCTAGTGAGTCTGCCATTTCGTTACCGTCGAAATATTTTTGAAAGCATTCTGATAGTTCTTAAACGGTATAAAATCAATGAACCAAAGGAAACAACGTTAATATTTTTAAATGTATATTTTCTGAATTTTTAAAAGTGATGTGTAATATATTTATTATATATTTATTAGGTAAACTTATGCTTTTAGTATTGGAACATCTAATTATAGAAAGAGTCTGCTTAAAATAGTGCAAATAACTTACCTTGATTACAACAATGTCAAGCTGTTAGCGTTCAGTGGTAGAATACATTATTGAGTACGTGTTGACTGAATTTATAGGATAGATAACTGGCATAATTAGCATGTTATTTTCGAGACAATGTCGACTATATGAATTGAAACCGAATTAAATAGTCGAAGATGTTATCCTCAATTATGTGAGTGAAGCCTACTTGCCATTGTGGCATATATCAGTAGCTTGATAGTCAAAAGTTTGGCCAATCCAACTAATATTTTTCTCTAAGGAAAACAAAAGTTTAAGATTGTGTAAAAGCTTTGCATACACAAAAAGAAGTTTCTGTAAAGTTCTTCTTTCATATATATGTTTTTAAAACATCGTAAACTAGTAAAATTACATAAAAATACTTTTTTTATGTTATGAAACAAGGCTTCTTAGAGGAGAAAACTTAGTAAGAGTTTCACATCCGGAAATCTTCTGAATATAACTTTTGAGTTTTATTTCGGAGACATAAAAAACCGACAGATCTCAGGGAGTAGAATTTTTTATTCGAATTCTTTTGTACCTGACCGTTGAGTTATAAATTTTACGTTCTCATATAATTAATGATGTCACATTCTATCTAGAATCGATAAGAACTACTTCTATCTCTATTTTATGGTAGTGAGATATTTCTCAACCCAACTTTAATGCGATCTTTCAGAATTTTTCCCATTTTTCTGAGTTTAATTCTTATCACAACGTTAATATTCTCCAGAAATCGATATTTGCTTCTCTTGGTCGGACAGTCGGATGCTGTCAGAGTTAGATAATGGGGACATTAAATGTTTTCTTTTCTTTTTTATATTTCTTAATGGTAGTTGTTGGATGGAATTTAACATTTGTTTTAGTGTAAAATGTAAGAAATTAGCTAATGTGTTAAGCTTTGGATTTAATTGTGCAGAATTACTTTTGCAACATCGGCTTCTTTGCGCATAATGTATTCTGATTGTCATAAACTCATAATGCTTTCTAATTGCTATTTCTAGCGCATAATGTCTGCTGATCATTTTGATTACTTTAGCGTATAATTTCATTATGTTTAAAGCCTCAAAAAACAAATTGTATTTTATTATTTTGAGACTTCTGATAAGGTTTTGCTTTTTTACTTTCAGCCCTAGCTTAAATCATCTTGCTTTAACCTGTAATCTCAGCTAAAAGATCTTGCCATACAAAATTTTGACTTTAATTGTAGGTCATCGTAAATGGAAAATGTAATTTGGTTTGAAAGTAAATATACATTTTTGGATTAATATCTTTGCACTACTATTTTAAACAGGTACTAAAATTAGTTCTTACGTTTCCAGAAAATTTTAGAAATGCTGTCCTTGAGTTCCCGTAACATTCGATTAAGTTTCGAAGGCAACTTGCTTTTTGAATTAGAAACATCGTGCTGTCTTAATTCAAGTAATAAGACTTCTAAAACTGGTTGATTTAATACAATTCAAAGAGTAATTTGATCCTTATTTCATACAGCTTGTAAATTAATAGTACATCCCCGTTTTGTCGAAATTTCATATTTTGGTTAAAGTTACATCAAAATACATGCATTAAATTCCTTTCCTTTAGCATTTATATTTTTTATTTAACCAGTTTTAAGTTCTGATCTCTCTAACTTTTCGAACTTGACCCATTGCAAAAGTATGCAAATTTTGTCAGCATTTAAAATGATTCAGCAAGCACCTAGGCTAAATATCGAAGTTTGTCACCACAGCTAGCTATGGAAGTCAAAGAGTTGGTAGCAGTGAGTGACAAATTATGTGATTTCTCAGATTTTAGAATACCTGAACTCGCCTTGTTAGTTTATTTAATTCGTTAAAGAAAGGGAAATTTGGTAGAATCTGGAGAGTTAACTTCCTTTAAACTGTTTCATTGCCATTAAATAATATCATTGCCCTAATAGAATGCAAAATACTTTATTTTTTTATTTTTGATAACGAGTGCAAATTTGCCAACGACAGCAACGTTTAACCGATTAGATTAGGAAGCTAAGTGAAAGCTTCTTAAGATTAGCAAGGAACTAAAATTTACTAATGTAAGTTCAACTTTCTTATCATTTTTGTGGAACTGATTTAATGCTAAAGTAAAAAAGCATGTATATAATGAGTGAAGGTACTTCTTGTACTTAACATAAATAATATAACATGAAAAAGGAAGTGTTCTTAATTAAGGGAAGTAAAGAACATATAAGTCATAGAATTGAAATTTTAATAGTTCTTTCTACGAAATTTTTGTATTACAAAATATTATTTCACTTAATTCACTTCTGAAATACATAAATGCAATTATTTTTTAAGCAGCTCATTTAAAGACCGAAGCTATCACTATTAAGAAATTAATCATGGATCGAACAAGTGCACACCGATGTGTAATCTGCAAACTTACTGATCAAATCGTATTTGTTCAATAAAAAAAAGATGCCTGTATGTATAGAGAAGGAAAAAGTGAAACTTGACTTTGTTCGTACTTGAAGTAGTAATATAATCATGATCGCATATTCAGAGACATATGTAAACCAAAGTCATTTTAAATGCGTTTTTTATGGACATTTGATCCTAAGAACTGTAATTCTGAAATTTGTAAAGATACTCTCGGAGGTAGTACTATTTAACTTATTTGAGGTCGAACTCTTCATTACTACTCTTAACTTAAATTTAGAATATCATCATCTGCATCACGATTATTTCATGCTAAACTTGGTGCATATGGCCTTCAGTCTTGTGTTTCACTCCGAACGGCGGCCGAGCGAGCCGTAAAGTCGCTGAACACTGGTAGTTCGGTCCGAGGTTCGAATCCCGAGCACGGGCCGGCTGCATGGGCGTTTTCATCTTTTTTCTCCATGTGTAACGTGTATACGAGCCAGTTTCCCATACAAAGTCTTTTACGAAGGCATCTCTTCTCCTAAGTAGATAGCCCTCGAGTGCTTTGCCTTAATTAGATAAACCAGACCTTCACTGTTCATTCTTTTTCGCTCTGTATCTATGCATTTTCCCATTAGCAGCCCATGTTAATGTTACTACTATTGTATATACCACGTCAGACGTTTTCTACACATGCGCTATATTTTCTGCTCTTACTTTATTCTACAGGTTGTTTTTATGTTTTTACTACAGGTTATTTTTATGTTTTTACATAACATTTAATGAGGAATGGGTAAAAGTTTACAATTGAGCGCCCCTTGTTTTTTTAGCGATTCTTTTTTGACGCCAAGATCGGCGCCGGAAGGTTCAATTTCAAGATGGCCGCTACGGAAAGCCAAAATAAAGAATTGCACTAAGTCGGTATCAATGTTCACATGAATCTATTGTCTCTTAAAAAAAATCCCAGAATTGCACAATCTAGGCCTTGCGCACTGCACTTAACTTTGTCCATGTACACATCGACTCATTTTCACTTAAAAAAAGTCAGGAAGCTAAAACAAAATTAAAACTCTCATGGTAACTAGAAATGGAGTTTCATCTCCAAAACTGAACAAAATTTGTCGCTAATTGAAGGGGCATCCAATTATACACTAAAGCTAGTATGTGGTCTAAAAAACTTTAGGGTTGTAAAGATATTTTGCATGAGAACGGTTTAATTAATTTTTAGCGACTTTCAAGTTTTTGATTGGGGTAACAAAACTTGTTTTATTTTTAGTAATTAGAGTTTTAAGGGTATAGTTAAGGCGCTCCATATATTATGCAGCGTTCTTAAAACATATTGGACCTTTTGGACTCTTGATGTGATATCTTTTTCAATCACTTTATTTAAAAGACTTTACCTCTAATCTGTTTTCCTTGTATTTAATCTGACAGATATGCTTGGAGTACAGATTTAGAATTTTATTTTTTTCTTCACTCTGATTCTTAGAATTTA
>KK122274.1:17753-101628 GCA_000611955.2 Stegodyphus mimosarum
TCGTTCTAATAATAATAAAATGTACTTTAAGTACATTGTATATTTCACAGAAACTATTTATTTTGTTTACGTAGAATAATTATCCCAATAAGCTTAAGAAGCTTCTTTCTAAATTTATTAAAGAAATTTTTTGCGGGTCATTGCTATTATATTATAAAGTCTGCAAGAATGAGTGCTGAAATTAAGAGGTCTTTGTAAGTATCTAATATGTCAAATGGATTGACAATGTTTTTATTTTACTTCAAAAGATCACGAACAAAATTAAGAATTTTCAGTAGACGTACCATTAAAAGACATCATAGCGTTATTCAGTTTTGGAGCGCGCTGTGAGAAGAACGCTTGAAATGTGGTTCTTTCCTTGAAGCGGTCAAAATTATCGGCCGGTCAAACACGAGTGTTTGTCATCAGTTTCTTATGTCAACAATAAAAAAACCATAGGCATAATCGTTTTGAGTAACCGAGTTAAATTAGATATCTTTCAATCTATTTAACATAACATGCTTCATATCTCTCTCTTCTGTGAAGTTAGCCAGGATTATAAAGATCCTGTCTACTGATAAAGCATCAAACCTAGGCAGTATTAGTGGCAACAGCATAGGCACATTAAAAGCCACCTGAAGCTGCTGAATATCATGTACTATATAGCACACTGGGCAGTGATGTATTTTCCACTATCCACTATCCACTAAGACTGTAGAAGTATTCCTCTTTAAAAGGTAAAGAACATTTGGATCCGTCGATATATATGTCAATATGCCTTTCCTCAGCTTTTGGAAAGATCCTGGAAAAGATCATTTTTCAAAAACTAAATAACCACATTGAGAAGAGTGATTGCTCAGAGAATACGAATATAGTTCTAGGCCAATTAGAGCATGCTCTTAAATGGCTGAACGAGGTTTATTTACAACAATTTGCGTAACAAAAGTCACATGATAATCATCTCCGCTGATATTTGGTAATTTCATAGAGTCTCTGTACTTTTGGAAATATACATTGTAAACTCTACGTAGAAGACGAAGTAGCGAATTCTCGTTATGTCTTTGAAGAATGGATACTGCAGAAGATTTAAATAACCTTTTTATTTGAACTAAATTTAACAAGCTGCTCGCATTCGGTGCTCACAATTCAACACTGCTTGTGACTAAACTAAATTAAACAAAAAATAAAAATGTAAAAAATCACAATAAATTAGAATGGCTAATAACTGGCTACTTAGTTATGTAACCCACTAAATCGGCTGCACACAGGCAAGCTGAGCCTAGAATAGCAGTATAATCTGAAAGGTATGTAACACCAACTAGAGAATTAATTTCAAACACGCAGCATAAACTACTCTGCTAGTACTCCTTACGAACTTTTGAAATGCAACTTAAATACTGCTTCTTAAATACATTTAAATTTTGCATACTACGTCATTAAAATTTACATTCCGACAGGAATCTGAAATGAGGAGGGAAAGGAAAGTGGAACTGAAAATAATTGGTTAGAATAAAAGGTCTTTACAGTTTATATTGGATGGATATTATGAATAAACTCATCAGCTATCCCAAAATAATTTACGATTTAATTTACAATTGTCCGAAGAATCAATCTGTCCAAGGACTGTGAATTAGCAGAGGTTGCTTCATAAGGTTTCTATCTATATCTACTGTTAGGAATGCGCATGAAAAGAACCACACTCATCCCAAAGGTAGTGAAAAGACTCATTGATGGTGAAGCATATGTTATGCAGTATGCAAATCATGAACTGTTCTCTAAACATATCCATCTGGTCGGCCTCAAGGAATAAAGTTTTTGTGTCTGTTGGAGGTGCCAAGCGACTCGGACTGCTACTCCTTTGATTGCGTTTTTGCGCAATTTTTTTTATCTTAAGAGTCCATCTCTAACAGACGCTTCTTGTTATAGAACGTAACAAATAACAGATTATTAAAAATTACTCGAGAAGTTAGCACGTATATAGCAAAATTTTCTTTGTAATTTAGCAACATTGTACTGTATGAATAAAGTTTTCATTTTTACTTGTAAATTATCTGATTTTTTTGTTTACAATATTTTACATAAATGTAATTAACACTTGTCTAGTTAGGATAATATTTCTGCTAAGTGGGAAAGTTACTATTCATCCCTTGCTTCGTTATTTTAGCAGCTGTATGGAAATTTTTGTCACTATACCCTTCGGCATATGAGGGAATACATTTTCATTTTCTCTCTTACCAGTTGTTCTGACAACTGGGATAATTTGCGTTTTAAGTGGTAAAGTAAGCAGAACAGCAGCGGACAGACCACAGAGATATATACCGCAAAGAGATTTCATAAAATCTAACTGTTAATTCTCAGAGACATTGTAACAAGCAGTAATCTTTCTCCTTAGAAAAGCAGTTCGTTTTAGAGCATATTTTTTTATTTTGATATTTATCAGCGGATAAAACAATAATAAAATGCATTCAGTTTCAATCTTCTATTCATTTATACTTCACGTGCCCGGATGAAGAAACTCTTACTTCTCGGAGAGTAGAATTGCTGTTCCCATCTGAATCTAGCAAGCAGTTTGACGCAAAAGACAGTCAAAGTGTAGTGAATTAGCTCAACGTATAGCGAAAAGTAATAGTAATCTATAGTCTTAAGTATAAGACTACTATATAGTCTTAAGGATATATAGTCAAAGCATAGGGAATTAGAGAAGTTTTAACAAACAATTAGTTGAGATGTCGACTGATGTATTATATAATAATGATAAAAATGTATACTAGAAAATGATTAGTAAATAAAACAAAATAAAAAAATTTTTTTTATACAATAAGCTTTTTTATGTGGCTATGGTAATTAATGCACTCAAAGGAGAAAACTAATTTATCATATATTTTAATGGGAATAGTGGATTAAATAATTCTATTTACATTATTTACCTACAATTATACATTGCGAATAATAAAAGCGTGGAGAGCCTTACAAACGAAATCCATTAATTTAATTGCATTGGCAAATGTACAAGCCATTATCTTTTTAAAATTTCTATTAATTTAATTGAATTGTTAAATGTATAAGCCATATGTTTATTATAGACACTCCAGGCTTTTATTATTCGCGATATAAAATTGTAGAAGAAGTCCGTAAATTTAATTATTTAATATATTACTCCCATTAAACTGTATGATAGATTCCATTTATTCCTTTCATTAAACTGTATGATAGATTACATTTAGGGCATTCATCATAATAACTATTTTAAATCAAAGCTTATTGTATAAAAACCTTGTTTTTAATTATATTTCATTTTCTGTCTTTTAGTCTCAATTACATGTTAACAATAAAAAAATAACTTATAAGAAACGGATGACGCTAATTCGTCATTAAGTGCTTCAAGAGGACAAACTTCATTACTAAGTGCTCGAAGGTATAAAAAAATCAAAAGCAAGTTTTCCACGGGAAATCTTTTTCCGTCTGCTTCAGACTGCAATATATTTTTAAGAAAAGTGTTGAAAATTGCTTAATTAATATTTCTTCATCATTTTTGTTTTAAAAGAGGGCGAAAAGTTTGTTTTATAATCTGTGAAATTTACAAACTTTATATCCGATGCATTTTTATATGTTAAAATTTTAAAACTGTAAACATCAATTGATAAAAAAATCAAACAGTCTTCTCCCAAAATTCAGAAATTAAGGTACAATTTTTATAGAAGTTTCATTGAAAAGTTTTTTCCCTTTGTATTCAATGGTGCAAACAGTAAAATTCTGATATGTTTTGTTTGTTTTTAACGAATATGTATGCGAAAAATCGATTAAACGTTAAATAAATAAAAACCTAAATGGAATTTTGAAATAATTGCTTCATTGCATTGCCATCGACCAATAGTTTGTGTACAAAATTTGAACTAGATAACTTACCAGGAAGCAGGTTAAAAATACATGGCAAAATTCAGTTTACAGTGAAATACCATGAGTGAGCCAAATAAAAACTTATAAAAAAGTCTCAGTGCCATTAAGCATTTTGCATCAGTGACAGAAGTGCATATCAGTATGTAAAGAATAATGTTAAAAACACAATTTTAGTTTTCCTTTTATTTTCCTAAAAATTAAATGTTTGTAAAATTTCAAAGAACGACAGACGATAAATTATTCTTTCCATGAGTTTACCAGCGAAACAAAATTAAATCGTTTAAGGATTTCTAATAAGACAAAATAGAATTCTGGAAGCAGAATGAGAGCATAAAGCCTCTTTTCGTTAGTTTTGATGAGGCTATGAAAGAAAATTCTTACAGAGGAAGATGGGTATGAAACAGTAAGAGAAGAGTCAAACAGTCTTTGACCACGATCCTTTCCGATATAATTACAGCAATGGAGCAGAATGTATGACAGGAAAAAAGATTCCTCGAATCCGAGAATTGATCTGTGAGCCGTGAATAAATGTAAAGTTTTGTATAAGTGGTCAATTTTTCCCTCTGTATCTGATTATCCTGAAGTGCTCCTGTCCATGGAAAGTCACTGTAGTGTGTTACTTTAAAAAATGGACTTCAAGGTTGCAATGATTCTCTTGTAGTTATGATCGTAGCGTAGGTGATAGGGGATTTTCAACAAATTACAGAATTCGATCACCTTTCACGTTACCGTGGTTTCGAGGCAAGTTAGAACGGAACAAAGGTCTTAAAGCACCTATGTTCTGAAGTAACAGACTAATGTTTTGGACGTTATGAATCTTTTATCTTAGGCCCATCGTTAATTTTGCACGCATTTAGGCAACGACGATTTCTCTTCCCCGTTCTGCTGAAAAAACAGACAACTAAACACACTGGTACTGAATCGGCCGGGACGACTAGTGTGACCACGAGAGTTTCACCATTCTCAAATAAGCTCTTGTAAATTTATTAAATTTCCTGGAGGATAAGTGTTTTGACAGGTTGGTGGGATTTTTCTTTCGTAGAAAGTTTCAATTTCCAACTATGGATTTGTGTCCTAGGAAAGGGTAGAAATGCATTTAGAAGTTCATGTCAATTTCCAAATATTACTGATTGACAAAATAAAATGATAAGAGATCAAAACAATTTTTTATTGAAATTCTATTTCAATTTCATAAAAGAAGTGCCAGAGCTTATCATATTAAGGACTCTGGTGCGCTCTACTAGCAATATAATTTATTTCATATTCTCGGAAGTCGGGGGTCTGGGCTTAGTGAAACTAAGTCTGGAAATCGACCTTTTGATGTCGAGTGGTTGTTATAAGACCTTTTTTCTGTTTCTTCCCGTCCTCTTTTGTCACTCGCTTAGGTCTGATTGCTGATTTCTGAAAATTTAGATCATTTATTTATTTTTGCATTTATTTAACGCTGAATGTTTAAATAATGTTTGCCATTTTAAGGAGCCAATTGGGGCCTAACTGTTTTTAAGCGCTGTTGAACAAGATGATCTTATAAAGTCCACTGTGACTGTGACGATATAAGCAAGAGTCGGTATCGGTTGTCTAGAATTACATTTCTTTCATCTGGGAAAATAAAATGCTTTGCTGCATCAACACGATGCAGAGGGAAGATAACAAAATTCCTTTTTAATTAAAATTTTTATTTGTTTCGCAATTTTATTTTTGATAATAAATTACCACCCGTTTCACTGTTTGGAAAGATCTGATATTTCTTAACTGCTGTTGTATACTAATTGTAAAATTACGGTATTATTGCTAAAATGGCAGAATATCTGTTTCTCATTAGTGTAAGAGAAGATTCATTTACCTTACTTTATACAGAAAAGAAGATATTTCGGATATGATATATTGTTAATATTTTTTATTAATGTCTTTCTAAACTGAAAGATTGAAGTTAGTTACATCTTCACCTAAAATCATTAATCAGGCTAATAATCATTTTCCTGTATCGAATGCAACACCATTTATACCCAAAGATAACTTTCAATGCAGGCAAAACCAAAGTAAAGCTAAACAAAAAAAGAAAAAAATTCACTTTTAAAGCACAATTTAATTATCTGAGAGAATTTCTCTGGTCCCTCAATTTCCCTTTCATTCTGATGCCCCGAAATGCATTCTAAAAATACTTTTCCGGCGAGTAAATCTAAATCAGAACCAAATAAAAGCTCCCCGACATTAACGAAATTACTCTTTACAACCCAATTTCGCCGTATCTGCCTTCTCGCTCGAATTCCTCTGGCCGTAACTTGGGCGACTAATGACTTCTCTTGCCGGGATGGAAATTTCTTTCCCAGCTCACGTAGAGGCAAGCACTGCGATTCCCGGAACCGCAGCCAGAGCCAGCATTTTGGGAAGAAGTTCCGATGTATTTTTACCTCGCGTGTATGATTAATTTGGAGGGGCATTAACCCGTAGACCCTCACCTTGTGATGTGAGTCATTGTGAGTGGTTATGATTAAGGGAAGGAAAGGATGATTAAGCCCGATCCGCCGAACCATTCTGAACAGTTATGAATTCTCATCTGCATTCGCTTGTGTCAACATGACTCTGTATTTAAATAAACAAGAGGTTTCTGCCGTTTCCATAGCAACGAAGGGCAATCAAACAATATTAAAACTTATGACATGATGCAGATGCGATTTTATTTGTATTATTAGGTTTATTTCCAATACTATATTTGACTACCCTGGTGCTCTTTTCATTTTTTAGGACGCAAAATCTTAGGTAAATATATCTGCAACTTTTATTAACATTACTTTTCGCAAATAGCTTAAAACAGTTGTAAATGTTTCGCTAAGTAATCATTTATTTGAACAAAACTTACTGAAGTTATGTTCTCGGAGTTAAAAAATTATCTCATAAGATCCTTCAAATGAAGGAATTTCATTTACCGAATCATGAAATCTTCTTATATTAAAAGAAGCAATACATGAGTATATTGCAGGCTTTCCATATGCTTTCAGAAAGCATCGCCAGTGAAAGAGAGGGAAAAGTATTTCAACTAGGAACACTTTTGTTTTTACGAAAATTAATTTTTTAATCAAGCCGTGAATGGAAGAGCCAGCCAGATTGCTTTGCCAAGAATATCAGCCAAAAATACATCCTCATAGTCGTTAAACTCGAATCAATTTAACTAAAATCTTACCAAAATGCAGGTTCAGTGGGTGAAAGCAGCTTAATCGAGGAGAGTAGAGGTTTATGGTTTAAATCTGTCAGAAGCAAAAACTTTACAGCAAAGTTGAACTAAAACAGAACTCTAGCAACAAAAGAGGAACTCTTGCACTGCACGTAGCTGTGCTTTGTCCTGCTTCAAAATAAGGAAGAGTAAGAAAAGCGTATCCAGGAAGATTACATAGCATTAAATTATGCCGTAAATACCAAATAGAGACATTAGCTAAGCAGAAGTTATCCGAAACCTTACTAAGTGTATAAAAGAAAGACCTTGAAAAGCTGAAACTTCCTACCTTTCAAGTCCAAGAAAGAAGTTTCAAATCATGTCCCGAACAAGGCGGTTTTTTTACATGATTTAAGTTACTTTCTCTATTTGTTTATTTATTAGTTTGTTTCGGCCAAATCTTAATATCAAATTAAGCCCCTCAACCCATTCTACCTAACCGAGTTTCTTGAAATTTCGCTTAGAAGTGTTTTTGGTACTAATACGATAACTATTTCATGCGAATATTTTCAAAATTTGATATAGATTTGATACAAAATTTTAATTTTCGTATTTAAGGATGAAGCTTGCCCCATATACTCGCTTAACGATCAAATTAGTCTTTGCGAAATTTTAATCTTTACATCATGAAAAACTGAAGATAATGTTTTAAATGAAATTTGCACGGGATCCCTAACAAAAATTACTATTTTTGCCTGATTTTTACAAAATCATTCAATAGGTTACACAGTTTCTAACAGTGATCATGGGGCTTTTGACCAATTTTTAAATCAGAACTGTCAAAGAGAAATTTAAATGAAATGATTTGAATCTTACATCATTGGAAATGATCAGGAGTTAAAATGTGATGTAACGTACCTTTTTTTCTACACTGATTCTATTTTCTTACGTTCAGGGGTAGTGATTTCTTTTCATTATTATTTTTACTACTTTCTGTAAGCTAAAAAGCATCTGTCTGCCTGTCTGTCTGTCTATTTATCTATCTATCTATCTATCTATCTATATGTGTGTGTGTGTGTATTAATAATTTAAATAAACTCATTCGTAATTCCTGACTCGTTGAAACATTGAAACAGTAACAATAAAAAGAAATAATAAAAATAAAAAATTAAGAAATTAGTCATCAAAATATAACCACTGCTGAAAGCTGATTGAATTGAAACTGAATTGTGAAAGTTCATAAACAAATATGAAAAAAATCAGTGGTGAGGTTTTCAGGGAATAAGCAGTCCAGTTAGGGACCCTCAAAACGCGTTTTTAATATTTTTAGAATTATGTCTGTCTATATATATGTGCGTGACGAATTTTTGTCTATGATAACTCTTATAGGAAACTACCAAAAACGTTTTCATATTTAAGCTTTCTACCGTCATATTAAGAGTTGATTAGATTCTGGATAAAATTGGACAGAAGGAAGGTGTAGTTTACTTAAAGCCGATAAAGCAGGTTTACACTATCGGGACTTTGTGTGGACTGCTAAAGAGAAAAATCTGGGGTGGCCAGCACATGTATTCCCCCCAAATTTCCATATTAAGTCATAAAATTAGGAGAATAATAACGAGTCTTAAGTAAGCTATTGTTTACGGTTGATCAACTAGAAATGAAATCTAATTTGTCTATTAACTTCATGGTACAATGACAATTGTAAACACTGTTCATTTCTATTATTATATTCTCCCATACAATGAGCAGTCGTGAATACATGTGCTTATTTACATATCCCTTCTCATACTTTGATTTGAAAATATCGCATCGATTGTAGTGCGTATTTTTTACATGAAACTATAGGACTTTATATTAAACTTTCCCATGAAACTATAGGACATTGCATGAAGCTTTCACACGAAGCTATAGGACCTTCCTTATACAAAACTTTTTACATGAAACTATAGGACTTTACGATAAACTCTGGTCTTATAGCGTTTCGGATTTACAAATCAATGACTTAAATTTTTTTAATTTAAATAAAACTCACAAAATTTTTATTTCTCATATTTCTTTTCCTGCAAATTTTTCGTATGTGGTCTTCACGACCGGAATTCCAGTTTTTTACGGTCGGTTTGTTGGCACCTTTATTCCGTCTCGGTTAAATCGTTTAGACGAGCAGTCATCTGATCAACTGGCTCTTTTATTTGAGCAGCTCTGATTGAGTTGCGGTCTTTGCGAGTGGCTTTCTGGGCTACCTAGAATAATATGGCGTACCCTAAAGAACTATTTAGATCATTGAAATTCGCTATTAGCAAGGCTTTTTGTGTCTCAGGATCCCGGATGCCATCGATGAAGCACTGGAGGGACTAGATTTCCCTTGTTTCTCTTGGGCAGTACGAAAAGGCAGTATGAGACAGTTTCTCAGTATCCAGCTAGCTCTTGTAATGTTTTCATGGGCTCCTGTTGGTGGGATTTGAACTGAAGCCTGCTACAGCGTTTTACACATTTCTCGCCAAAGCACAGCTCAAATACACCGCGCAGAACTTCGAAGCCTAGCCGGGTAGAGTTTGAAGGATATCAACTGTGTCTGCTCTCAGAGGAGTGGCAAGATAGCAGGCTTCAGCTTCGTAATTCCATCCAGTTGCATTTGCACTAAAGAGAAATAAGTCTTGTACACATGCCAGAATGTCTCCATCATTACATGGATAACTTTAGAAGAGTTGGGACAGCATATAGGCGAATTTTAAGGCGTCAATATTATGACCATCTGTCATTATGGATGTCTTCAAGCTGTTAACGTACTTGGCGACCACAGCAGAAACTCTGACATCGATTTGTTATTCGACGGCAGAAACTTTCTCGATCTGTTGTTTCTCAGCAGAAACTCTTTCTTCAGTTTCTTCCCCTTTATTTTCAACCGTATCCAATTTGCATTCCATAATCTTGAATTTGTTTTCTATTATGGTAGTAATTTCTCTTTTCATCTCCTTTTGATCTGCTTCAATTTTTTCTTCAAAGGTCTTTGACATTTACTTCTATCCTTTCGCGATCCGCTTTCATCTCGTTTTGGCGACTCACTTTCCTATCTTCGCCAGTGGCTTTCGTTTTCGCTTGGTCTGCCTTCACCTCTTCTTAACGTACTTGATGATCCCTTACATCTTTTCTTGGAATGTAGCAAAAGCTGTCATCAGCTGTCTTAGGTTATCATCAATCGCTCTTGTCACTGGCATTCTACCACACTTCTGATAACAAAAATCTTTGCACGCGTACGGGTTCGCAATGGACTGAATACGCACAGAACGAAGGTAGCTTGATAATGTTTAGTAGTAGATATTCTCTCCATTATATAGTTTTCACCCGACCGCCAAGAGATTTCTAGTACTTCTCGAGATTATTGAAAAGCTATAAAGCCCGAATATGGTTACAGTTACATATGGAATCAATTACAGTTATTCAATCACAATACACATCACGGTGATATAGAGACGGATCAAAATGTTGCCAAATGGTTGCCAACTTTGGCAACGTTTGGAGATTCTCCCCCCAAATTTGGCGATAAAAAGTAGTCGCGGAAACCATCGCCAGCTTGGCGTTATAATTGCCAAACTAGCGAGTTGGCCATTTACTCAATATTAAATAGACTTACCCTTGTATTCTTACTTTGCCGGGAAAGTATCTTCTATTTTTACACTTTCTTCTTTATAAAAAAACTAAAACTTCACATATAATTTCATTAAAATTATTTACTTAGATACAAATTTGGTAAGAATGTCGTTTTTCGTTAGAAATTGTTATGGGCTTCAAGTAAAAGTGTTAGCTCCGGTTTTTCATTAGACTATTATGATCTCCCAATAAAATACCGCTTCCAGTTGTCCAGTTTTACCCAAAATGTAATCAACTCCTTATATGAATGTAGAAAGCAGAAAATAGAAGTCGTTTCATATAAGGGTTAAGATAAGGAAAAAATCATCACGAACATACGGACACACATATCATTTAAAAAAAGTAATTGTGTGGAATGTGTACGTATGTGCTTATTTACCGAAAACTCCCTACCGATTTTTTAAACCCAAAACATTATATTGTTTGTGTCTGCCTAAAATTCTGCCAAGACTTATTATTTCCCCAATATTTACAAACTAATACTAAAGAAGAATTGTTTTTTCATATTATGAAACAGTTTTCAACAAAAAGAAATTTCTGTGAATAAAATATTTTCAGTTGCTAAGGATGGTTACCTGTCAATAGTTGAATGTTACAATTGTTTAACGAAACTATTGAAAGAAGAGGTATCAAATATTTCGCCCATGCACCGCGAAAACGCTTTTATAGCTCCCTTCATCTAGTAACACAGGAGTGAAAGAAAGGTCAAAGGTAAATTTTGCGGATGACGGGTTGTTTTGATAAATCTATCCTGAAAATCTATAAATCTATACTGATTTCAATCGTCTTTTGCTTTATGTAAAAGTTCGTTAAGTTAAAAGGCAGCCGGTTTGAGGAGACAAACATTTTGCTTTAGCTTCAAATACGTCGAAGAAGCATAGGATGAAGAGAATTTAACAATTTCGTTTCTAATTCTCTGGCGGAATGTAAATTTCTCGATCGCGCGATATTTAGATTCTCTCGCGATTAGTATTCTGCGATGTTGAGATATTCTTACCATTAGGCTTGCTTATCCAACATCAGTAAGAGCCAATTTGCGGTTTATTAAAATTGTGAAACCGCTACTTTAGTTTTATTTCATCCATTATCTTCAATTTAAACCATAATTGTCGGCTTTTGTAAGAACGAGTTGGTGCCGATCGTTAAACTGTATCTGAATTAATAAAAGGGTCCTTTACACTTTTTCCTTGTCTTTGTGGTACTTACAAGATGTAGTGATAATTTACAGATTGCCTTGTAGAGTTCGGGTCTAATTAATCAAAGAAGACAAAACTGTAGAATGTATTTACATATAACAATTGGAAGCTCAGGAAGTGAACTTCAAGAAATGATTTCAGGATATTTAAAAAACTGTGATGTAATCGACTGGCTTTAGATCCATTTTTCTGTGAAAGTTTAGAAATATCTCCAAACTTCGAAGAATTTATTGAATTAAGAGCAAATGAAAAGCTAAAATTGAAGTTTACGTTTGGGTACCAACATTTTATTCTGAGCTGAAATTGGCTGTAGTTACTTGACCATTATCCTTGTTTATGGAATATCGTACAGAAATTTCTCATAACATTCCTTTCGTAATTTAGCGAAAAGCGGGTTTAGTACAGTAAAAAACATCTACTAACTAAAAAAAAAGAGATCGAGTGTATATAACTAATCCCTGAGATTTGAGAATGCTGTTAACAAAAATGGAGTCAAATATTAACAAAGTGGCTGAAGCTAATATTTCTCATGAAAATTATTTTATTACTAAGCTTAATGCAAGTGTCCAAGCTTCTCTAAAAATGTGCGATAGACTAAAAACATTTGGGAAAATGTATTGTGTAGTGTCAAAATTACCAGAATAATTAATTTAGTTTGATATAGATTACAACAGAAGGGTTAGTGGGGCCTTTTACTAGTGAAATTTAGAGGAAATTATGAAGTAATTTTCTATAACGCGTATTATATTTTATTGTAAATAATATTTAATTTACACTTTTTATTAACATATAATTTAACTTAGTCTGGTTAAATGATTTTAAAAGCATTTTAATTTTCAGTACCCAAGCCAGTAGCTTTTGAAATACCCATAGAGGAATCAGAAGATAACAACAAAGTGAAAAAACCACCCCCGCAACTCTTACAGGTAATTTATATTTATCCGCTTTCGATTTCTATTTTAGTTTTAATTATCACTACTATTAAAACTTATGATTTTACATTAAAACATTTGTAGAGACATTAGGTTATTTCGAAAGCAGGAGATGTGAAAAATAATGCTTTCGCCGGCACTCGAACCACGGACCTCTCGAATACGCGTAGAGCACGCTGACCACTACATCACGAAGGCATGCGAAGAAGGCGGGAGAAGTACTTTATATACTCCCCCTTTTAAAGGGCGACTGGAGATCAGGGGACTCAGTCTCCAAATACTGGTGATGGAGAATCATCATCCACCACTTTTTTAGTTCAGGCGCCACTGTAGAGTTATTAGATTTTTTTCGAAAGCAGGAAATGTGAAAAATGTGCAATGCCTTCACCGGGACTCGAACCACGGACCTCTCGAATACGAGCCAAGCGTGCTGACCACTACACTACGAACGCATGCGAAGAAGGCGGGAGAAATACCTTATACGTTTATGATGTCAAACTAAATCACAGAATTTTTTAAAGCATTGAATAAACGTGGTGTGTTTTATTCAAATTTAATTTACCTTGTATATCTAAATTTTAATTTTTATAAAAGTTCTTTTTTTAGATCTTTAAAACTGAATTTTCTCGAAACAGTACTTTATTTTAGCTGGATAATTCTTATATAAATTATTATCCGATACTAATAACTTGTTTATTTCTTCGTGGAATACCACGAGTATTATGAAATAATAATGATAATAATAACAATTATGTTTCTATAAGTAATACGTTCTCATATTTGAAAAAATTAAAGAAATGAAATAACGTTATTCCATATTTATTTTTGTAAACTGTGAAGTTGCAACTTCAAGGATTCGAGAAAAAGGAAAATCAAAACACTATTAATGTATTTTCATTTTTATTTATAATATTTCGTTTACGGGAAACGTCTTTCTGTCTAAATATTCTTTTTACGGAGATAAAAATAAGAGAATAAAGATCAAAATAACAGAGTTCGACTTTAAATGAATTTTCAGTTTTTCGAAGCTTAAAGGAGTGAATACTAGATTAATATTAATCAATTCGTATTACTTTCCGTTTTGCGGAGATTAAAAAAGGATAAAATATTATTCCACTTTATTTCTATAAATTCTGTTCTTCCTTTTGCCGAATTAGAAGAGCAAAAACATTAGATAATCTGCTATTTGTTGATATTATTATATATGTATATTTAAACTATAAAACACATTTTTTTGCAGAGATTAGAAGAGCAAAGCAACCTTACAGCAGAGGAGATTAAAGAAAAACAGAAGAAAGCAGAAGAAAGAAGGTTGATGGTATGAAAATATATTTTCCGTTATTCAGCTCGACGTTTAATTTATATAAGAGTATCGATTTTATGACAAAAATAAGAAATTTATGTTCCGTTTTAATAATAAAGTATAATAATATCATTTACTTTTGTTTCAAAAAGAAAAAAAATGTTAGCTTCTGTGATTTAAGTTAAGTCTCGCATAATTATCGGAAAGATTACAGATGACTATTTTATATTATTTCACTCGGCCATATAATCTTGTTCGTAATCTTTGCATGAAATTGTTTAAAGACAAAAGTGCGATATATATTTGCTGTTACTCTGCTGAAAAAACAAAAAACTGTGAGCTTGAACTAATAGTTTAAATGTTATATTTCTCTTTGAATCAGGAAAAAAAGTTTCCAGAATAAATTAAAAATTAAAGCTCAGTTTATATGAATACTTAAATGTCTTTGCATAAGTAAAATTTTTGGAATTTGTATTTTTTCCTAGGCGATTAATTCTTTTACTTGTATCATTTACAGGACTCTAGATAGTAATCTAATTAGATACTGGGAAAATAATTTATTGGGAAGAGATCACATATTTAAGAATTTCTTATCTAAATTTAAAACCTGAGACTTCAGAAAACTGCTGGAATCTGGTTTTAAGTAAGAATTCTGCTGCAAAGAGAGTAGCTGATACTCTCATAAAAATTCGAAGTTTGAATATTTGTACTTAAATCGTTTAGTAAAATATTTAAAGGTTTCGAAAATTTGAACTTGTGCTTTGAATTTCATTATTCACATTTGTTCTGTATCAAGGTAACACAGAAGCTGAATTCATTATGAAACAGCAGCATTCAGTCGAAAACGAATTGTGTATTAAGTTATTCTTGTAATTTGCAGTTTTGAGAAATTATATCTTAAGAAGACAGGCATTCAGATTATTAAATATATACTGCTCAAAACAATTAAAGGATATTGCAGTTTTAGGTGGATTTTGTGGCTGGGAAACGTTTTAGCTGATTGATGCATGGTCGACAGACGTAGTAGGCTATATGAGAATAAATTACACATGTTTGGAAGAAAAAAATGCATTTTATTGCGCATTTGTGTACAAGAGGAAAAAAAATCATTTTCAGTAGGGGGTATGGTTTCCACGGACGGCCAGCAACGTTGAACACCTTTGAGGCATGGAGTCAATGAGGCTATTAATCACGAGTTGGGGTATTCTGTCCCACTCTTCCAGAAGAGCTCTTTCCAGTTCTTGGAGAGTTTGTGGGGGTGGTTGGCGGCCAGCAACTCGTCTTCCTAGAGCGTCCCAAACGTGCTCTATTGGATTCATGTCTGGAGAACACGCTGGCCATTCCATTCGTACGATTCCTTCCTCGAAAAGGAAATCCTCCACCAGGTTAGCACGATGTGGCCTGCAGTTATCGTCCATTAAAATGAAGTCATCTCCGATTGCTGCAGCGTAAGGGACTACAATAGGTCTGAGGATCTCATCCCTATATCGGCGACCAGTCAGAGGTCCATCTCGAATGATGTAGAGGTCTGTGCGCCCGTCAATGGAGATGCCACCATACACCAACACTCCCCCACCGCCAAATCTGACACTTTCGTGCACGAACGCAGGATTATTCCTACTGCCGCGGTCCCTCCAGACGAAAATACGCCTATTATCAGGATGAACAGAAAAACGGGACTCGTCAGAAAAAAGAACATTGCTCCATTCATTTCTCCTCCAGTTCACATGCTCTGTTGCCCACTCCCTGCGGTCGCGACGATGCCTTGATGTTAGTCTAACACATACCATCGGTCGGCGAGCATACAGACCTACACCATGGAGCCGGTTTCGGACAGTCTGAGTTGAAACCGTCCTACCAGTAGCCGAGCGAAGGTGTTGTTGGAGAAGAGTAGCATTCATATTTCGGTGTCTTCGAGCCGTTAACACTAAATAACGATCTTCATTGGGCGTTGTTGCCCGTCTACGACCTTGCCCTGGTCTTCGGCCTACACTTCCAGTTTCCAAAAAACGGTTCCAGATCCTGGAAATCACACTTTGTGACACTCCAATGGTTTGCGCTACTTCGGCTTGAGTTTGGCCCCCTTCTAACCTACCAACAACTCTCCAAGCTTCTGAATCGGTTAAATGACTTCGCTGAGACATCGTACTCATCGAAACAAAGCAGTCACTGAATGCCGATCATCCTTGTCTTCATTGTCTTTCATTCAGTTGAAAGTCAAATTTCATTCGCTGTCACTGAAGCGACGTTTTTGACGTCGAACTCAAAATTAGCATACTCCACAGTTTGAAAATCAGAAAAATTTGCATTTGTGATTCTCGCCTTCCATTTTCGGCAAAAAAAATTCCCTTATATCTTTATTTTATATAAAACTTACAATATCCTTTAATTGTTTTGAGCAGTGTATTATAAACATCGCTTGAAAAAAATCTAGCTAAAATTATTTGATATAAGAAAATATCTTTCTTAACCTCTAAAAATCGGAAATATTAAATAAATTATTTACAGTTATCTAATCAGTATCATTCGGCTTAGCAGCGTGAATGTATTAGTTAACGTAATGCATGCAATCAAAAGCTTTGGAAACTAGAAAGTTCTGTAAGAATCATAAATATTCGGCCTTAATTTAGTATTAATTTTGTTAAAGAAAAGTTGTTGCATTTTACTGAACAAAGACATCTATCTATTCATTAGGTTAGGGTAATGAAAGAGAAATATTCGAATGAACGAAATGTTAAGGCGACTAATAATAACAGGAATTGAAGTAACCTGAACACATTCGTCGGGATGTAGCTAGAAAGGTTAAAGAGAATCTTCTTCATCTTTCGTAGCATTGAAAGGTTGAGCAAGAAAGTTCTGTTTATAACCCTGAAAATTTGCTCATGTTGCACCAATTTTGTTTCCTTATTATTAATTGATTTAACATTTTAATTAACATCTCTTGGATTTGTCATACAAAATCATCATTGAACAAGTTTGACTTTTGCTTATCTAAAATCACTTTTCATTTGAATTGAATTTACGTCTTAATCTTTGGTTAATTCTGCAAATACAAATTAAAAAATAATTTTTATAGTGTCAGTACGGTTTATATCAGGGATTCAATAAGCTTTTTCTTGCATTGACTATTTTAAAAAAATGGTTTTCTTCACTGACCCTCTTATATTTTTCTCCGTAATATACTTCATACGACATAATCATAATACCATAATTGCACATAAACAACAAAAAATAACAATTAGATCAATAATATGAACAAATGTTTCGAGAAAAATGGTTTATTCGACTTACGTTTGTATTATTTTTGTATTACTCGTATTCTTGTTTTTAATTTTACATGTATCAGCAAGTTTTCAGGAACAAAATTACAGATTCTAGATCCACAAAAGTTCGATTATAATGAATGTGATGGCTTCACTTGATGTACTGATTGATGCAATGTTTTTAACATTTGGCATAAAACTGCTTAGTGGAAGTGGAAGACACTCCGATCCTTCCATAGGAAATTCTCGCTCAAAATTCGGGCGGAAGCTTAATGGTTAGTTAGATTCAGCAATTTCACAAAGACCTGTGGTACTACAGAGGTGCTGGCCTAGCTTCTACCTGGATCTATTTCTTGTTCTCCGTGACTTCACTAAAGCTCAATTCTACTAGGTAGAAAGAAGGAAAATTCAACAATATTGTTCTGTGGAAACGTTTATTTTGCAACATTTATCTCGGATAACTTTTAAATTCCAAAACTTAAGTACACATGCATTTTGAATAAGACTTGCGCTTGTATATTCTCCATTAATGTAATCAAATCTTTTTGCATTATAATATCATGACCGACTATACCCTAGTTCAGCGGTCCTATGCGCCGTGATAGCACATTCAAATTTTCAATGTCTTGGAAGCAAACATTGAAATTTAAAAATTTTTTTATAATAAATGTGTATAACAATATACGTTATGAGGAAGTTTCGTGTTCTCAGTATTTTTTTGATTGTATTCCTACGTTTTAGGTTTTTACGTTCCACATTTTGCGTAAAAACTCTGTACATTTTAAAAAAGTATTATTGATTTTTGAAATATATTAAATATATTTTGCATGTTGTTTCTTTATATTTATTGTATATGATTTCTTTTTTACTGTACATAATATAGCTTTATATCAATAAAATGTTATCGGATTTGCAAGTATTAATAAATTTCTTGTAATCACTGGTACCTCCATTATACTTTTAAATGGCCTGATCATATTACTGAGCCCAGAATGTCGATACCGATTCCACTGGAAACCCCTTGATTTATATATTATACTGAATCCTTCACTAATACTATGAGTGAATAGTTATATTTGAAAAATAACTGTTAATATTAATATAAAAGCAGTTACTATTTATCACAATTTAATGGTGTCCGCCGATAACATCGCGGCAAAAGCATCGCGGACGAAAACCTCGCGGAGAAAACAACGCAAGGAGAAAACCTCGTCGGACAAAACATCGTGGGAGAAAATAAAGCAAAGAGAAAACATCGCAGTTCTAAAACATAGTGGTACAAAACATCGTCGTCGAAAACAAAGCGGTTCAAAAATTTCGCAGTTTAAAAACATCGACGTCGAAAATATCGTGGTAAAAAATAAAGTACCTACAAATCATCGCATGACGATAACATCGCGGACACACGTTTTTCAGGCTTTAATAATTGTAAAATTTAATGATTGTTTAATAATTGTAAAAACTCTCTTAATGATTTGCGAGCGCAAGATGGAAAGAAGAATAATTTTCACTTTCATATTTTTTATTAACTAATAAATATTTGCTGAAAAGCGTAGAAAATTAACACAACTTATAGCATTTAATTTTAAACTGGCATAGTTAACTAACAAAGGTCATTAATAAATTTTTTTTATAAAGTTTTACCGGTAATTTTTCATGAAAAGTATAATCTAAAAAAAGAATAGAAAACGAAAGATAAGTAACTGCATGAACTTATCTATAAAAAAATTGCTAAGTTAATTATGATATTATTTTCTTTATTTTTGTTAATCTGATACTCTTACAATAAAAATTATTTCTTGTCTTGGATAAATTTCTTGTTTTTTAAAAATTTGTTAGTTAATAAAAAATATGAAAGTAAAAATTATCCTTTTTCCATCTTGCTCTCATAAATCATTATGCGAATATCCCTTTACAATTATTAAAGCCTGAAAAACGAATGTCTGCGATGTTATCGTCATGCCATGATTTGTAGGTACTTTATTGTTTACCACGATATTTTCGATGACGATGTTTTTAAACTGCGAAGTTTTCGAACCGCTTTATTTTCGACGACGATATTTTGTACCACGATGTTTTCGTCTTGCGTTGTTTTATCCGCGGAACTTTCGTCCACGATGTTTTTGCCGCGATGTTTTCGGCTGTAACCCAATTTAATACACCATAAATAATAAGCTATTTTTAACGAGTTAGTGTTCAATTAATGTTTATAAAGTGCATAAGGAATTAAAACACTAAGAGGGGCTTTCTTCAAACAATAAAGTAATTTCATGGACTTAGTACATCTAATTTTAGAAACCTATCGAGTGATGAGTTAAACTACTAAAATTGAAAAATATATTTAAAATATCAAAGCAATATTATAGTATTTAAAAATATATTTACTTATTTTTGTGCTTCTGAAATATTTGTTAAAACGCATCCTCTAGGTTTTAATTGAAAATAGTAGTAAGAACATCTAATTAATGATCATGAAGTAATTAAATTTAATCATTTTTAAAGATTTCTTAAGAATATTTCTCTATTTTAAGTCAGGCATTCTTAGGATTTAATCAGGCCATTGGAAAAATGAAAGGATTTCTTTTTTCCAATGGCGGGTACTTGCCTATAACGGTATTGGCCACTACTAGGGTCAGAGGTAGTTTGTGGGCACCTTATAGGCACCATTTTATTGTGGAGGCACCTAATAGGCGGCCACCGTTACCTCCTATGAAGGCGCAGATAATTTTGCATCCATGCCTTCTCCAGGATTCGAACTCGGGCTCTTTCGTATCACAGTTAGTCTCCCCTAACCACTATACCGTCTGGGCGGCTGAGCACAACGGAAATAATGATAATTTATCAAAAGTTTGTTTGAAACACTTAAGTTAGACGGATCACGAAAGCTTACTATTAACTTCATTAAGTTACAATGAATATGTTTCGCTGAAGAAAAGTTAACGGAGGGTTTGGGGAAGAAGAAAAAGAAAGCGAATAAGTACTCAAAGAAATTACTTTAAATTTTATTTAGTGGCATATTTTATTTCATTATTTTAACTATTGATTTCAGCTTCTTTTGGAAATTATTGTATTTTTACTTTCGAATCACAGAATAAAGTTTATGTGATTAATAGAGTATTTAAACATTATTTTATTAAATGTAAAATTTACGAATCTTGCCTTACTAAGGTACTCATAATTGCGAATTATTATTTTCTTTTCGCTCTTAGATTCTAGAAGAAAAATGCAGGATAGCACGCGAATCTCAAAAAGTATTCAACAAGAATGGGGAAAATGCACAAAATGGTGAAAATAAGCAGAATGGTGAAGCTACAGAGAAAGAGAAAGAAGAAGGTGCGAGCTGAATTTTGCGATTTCTTGGTATGTAATCGAAATTTCAAATGGAATTTTCTTTGAAAGCTATTATCTATTTCGCACTTGCTATTTAAAAGTGAAAAGGTTAGTACTGCTATAATCTTGATGTGGCTTTGCATTATGCAATCCTGATTATTTGAAAACATCACTAGATAATTTATACTTAATTAAATAAAATTTCAAACACTTGAATAACACTCTTATCTCTAATAACGTTATTAAAGTAGCCTCTTTAAAACTTACGTTAAAAGGTAATATTTGAAAACATTAATGAAGTAGAATAAACGGCATGAATATTTATAAAATATCCGATTATTTCGTTTCACGAATCCCTTTCAAAATGGTTTATGTATGATAAAAAAGTATGAATGTGTTAAAACTTATCGGGAATAATTCATTTAAAATATTCACGCTGAAGAAATTGTTTGCAATTTTTTTCAGAAGTTATTACAAATTTCATTAGTTATGATTTTTCATCCTAAAAATAATAGGAATAATTACATATTTGTAATAATGATGATAACGGCCTTTAAGTATGTGCTTAAAATCTGACATATTCGCAAAAATTATTTCAACCGATAATTCTAATTAAGGTAATAACAAACTTTTTAAGCTCTTAAAAGCTGATACATTCACAAAAATAATTTTGACTGTTGAAAGAACAACAAAAAGTTCGCCATACTGTAATTGCGTTTCATCAAAAGCAATATTTTAGAATTTTTATACTTCTAAGGAAAAGAGAATTTTTATACTTCTAAGGAGAGATTTTATTTTTTATTTAACAAATAAAATTCATAGTAATATTTAATATAAAAACTTAATTAGCCGGAAGCGTGAGTAGATGATACACCACACAATATTAGGTTCATCACGAGACATTAGGTTTATTAGTTCCCAAATTCCACTTGAGGGGTAAAAAACGCAAGCGTTCTTGATGTTCAGAATTTAGAATCATCCCAAACCGAGAAACCGGATATAATTTTTATTTATACTCGTCAAGCAATTTACAACAAATGCTGGGATTAGTCAAATGTCTCATTTACTTTTTATTCATTTCCTTTCTTTCCTTTACTTTTTTTCTCACTTCAAAGGCGTGAAGTAACTCTGTCTTCTTTTGTTTACTCTGTTGTCTGAAGGAACCTCTGTTTTTCTAAGAAATCATCAAGCTAAGTTTTTCTTAATTCAAAATTAAAATTAAGCCTGCTGAATTCTCTACACTTGTCTCTTCTTTTAATTGTTTACCCTGTAACCTCTATTCTATTGCCGCAGGAAAGAGTTTAGATTTGCAAAGGATTTGATGAACTTTATAAATGGCAATAGAACAATATTGGAAATTTCGGTTTAATGTTTTTGACTGTATTTTTGCTTTAATCTGTGTTGGGTGTGCTGCGTTAACCGAGGGGGCCAATTAGCCAGCAGGGTTGCAGTACGCTCGTTAAATTACATTACCTTGTAACCTCTCCTTCTTTTCTTTTCCCTTCATTTTTTTTTTCATCTTAAAAATAAACCACGCTAGTAAGTCCACCTATACAAATCTTTCTCTCTCTCGTTTTTTAAAGCTTTTGCCTTCTTTTCAGCTATTATTACAATATTTAATCTTTTTTTTAATTGTTATTCAAAATGGACATTCAACGCAACCTGGCTTTACATTGTATTTCATTAGTAGAGGTAGATCTCGACACAACTTCTGGAAAAGAAATCATTCAGAGAAAACTGAACCAAGAGACGAAAGAAAGTGTAATGCAACTACAATTACCACCTAGTGCCCGATAGAGAAATCTAGTCTTCCACTATATATCTTAGAACACAGAGAGAGACGAAGCGCAAAGCACGAAGAAAGACTTTTACAAAAATAGACAGTCGATTCAGTACCTTATTATCAAATCCAAAAGAAATTCCAACAAAAGCTGGACCACGAAAATAATTTCCGTTTATTTTATTCCTTTTCCCTAAGCTCAGATCCACTGGCTACTTTCACAACACGAGGCTAATATGCACAAAGGAGTATAGTTACACAACGAATCGCCACTTCATTAGTACCAGTACTTCAAAGAGCTATGAAACATTTAACCAATTAAGGCTCCAAGAAAGTGCTCTATTTTCTAACATTCACGATGAGAAAGACTAAAAAAGTGTGCTACTCTGCGTTTTCCTCAAGCTCACAGCCGTGAATCTTTGCATAGAGCATTTTCTTTCGGCTCCCGGAATCCCATATTCTAACGACAAACATATTTTCTCATCCTTCCTTTTCCACGATTGGAAAACAGAGCAATTATATCATAAGCCACTAATGGGCAATCGTCTTTGGAAGTGGGCCATAAAACAAAAGACAAAATTTAGAGGATGGCTATAATTTATTGTCAAATTTTGAAAAGAGTGTACAAATATTTTAATACAAAAGTTAATGTGATCAATGAAGCTGCAACTACCTTCTCAAAGGTTCCTTAAGTTCGGGTTAGAACTGCGTTGTACTAATTTTGAGAAGTAATGTTAAATGCTTATCTGTCAATCTCTTTCTAATTGAATTATTCCGAAGGTTCAAGGTAGAAAACACTTGTTCACATACAAATGATGCAGCAAACATAGCAATAATTTTCTGGGCGTGAGAAATTATACGTGGGAAGCTTGCTTTCATTAACTGTTTGTAAAACTCTAATTTGGAACATTAAGAAACAAGTGTTTGAGATAATTGTTCGATTGAAACTCAATTAACTCAAGTCGTAAATCGTGCTCATTGCTTCACAATTTACATCGAAAAGCATGGTGAAAATAGCCAGTTCTATTTGAATGGTATTGAAATCTTGAACTCTGCGTTAAAACTCAAAATGCAGTTTTCTCACAGCAACATAACTCTTACGTTTGCTTACATTACTGACGGTATTAAATGAGAGAATGAACGAATGAAACATGTTGTTCTTAGCTAGCTGCCAAGCAAAGTGTTTTAGTTTAAAACTTTTCAGATGAGCCAAGATCTCGTAGACAAATAGATGGTTTCCTTGCATCTTGACATTTAATTAATTCATATGACAGAGAAGATCTGTGAAAAATATAGAGTGTGGTAACTATGCTGTAACATTTCACACTCTGCAGAACAGTGTTTCTCATACATAGGAAAGAATGACACAATGTCATCTTTCAGCTGCCAAACTCGCTCAAAAATACATGCTGCACTAATTCGCCTTACCTTCAAGTACTAGGGCATATCAGAGTATTCAGACTGCATGGACTGAAGAAAATCTAGGAATTGCCTATAACTAAGTCCACGAATTCAAATAGTAGTTCAAGCTTCACGATTACATCAAGTATACGTTTCATATTCGTTGCAGATTTACACAGGGCATCCTGACGTATAGCGCACTGTAGAAAGGTAACACAGTTTCCAGGACAGTTTTGATTAATAATTTGAAGAAATTAAATTTTTTCCCTATCATTTTGGGTGCTCTGTTGGTCGTAATGTTACATACGTTTTTTATAGCTACACTGCGAAAACGAAAGGAGAGTTCTATATTTACCGTTGTAATGGGCCGATTGACTAATTTCAAATTGTGTTTTTTATGTCTCGAAAGCGCTACTTAGGATATGTGTTGGCGTTGTTCTAATATATGTATTTTGGCACAAAATCGGACTTTTTCTGAAATGACATGGCAAGTTTTTTCCATATTTCGATTCTACGATTCAAATTATGCCAAAATACTAAATTTTTTAAAAATCGCGCGTGTAGGTTTTAAAAAATTAGCTCTCAAAATTTTAGTTCCTCAGTGTTACATGAATTTGATATATATTTACTAATATCTCTTTTTTATTAAACTTACTTGATTCCTTCTTTCACATTTCGAAATTTAGGTTCATTCTAAATAAAATTCGCTCACTTTTTATGATTTATTTTTGAAATTTATATTTTTAAGTAATTTTTATGTATTTTCAAAAAACAATTTGAATTAGAACCTGAAGTTATGCTATCATCTTAAAGTACATGCATTTCTAAGCATACGTGCAAAAAATTGGAGTTCTTTTTTTCAAAATTTTCTAAGATATACATGAATCTATACATTGGCGCGCTTTGAAATTTTACATATTTCTTAAAAGCGATAATAACACGAATGTGCTTTACGCAGTTTGTTAAAATTACTTGAAAGTATGAACGATAACTTTTTTCCGCTCATCTGCAATGGAAAAAAGAAACGAAAAATAGGTTGCTATAAATTAAGAAGTTCGCCAAGTGAATTATTCTTGGCGAAAATTGAAAAAATACGCCAAGATAAATTTTTGAATTTCTCCGTAAATTTCGCACCAAATTTTACAAAATTTAATATTTAGGCATAATTAGAGTCGTAGAATCGAAATATGAAAAACGAAATGGCATGTCATTTAAAAAAAGTCCTATTTTGTGTCAAAATACCGATGTTAGAATGATGCTATATGTAAATCTAATATATATCCTAAGTTGTGCTTTCAAGACATGAAAAACGCAATTTGAATTTCGACAATCTGCCCAGTAGAATAGGAGATATAGAACTGCTCATTTTGTTTTGCGCAATGTACTTTCAAAGTTGAAAGCCCTCCCCAAAATTCATGAAAAATCTCACATCCCGTTGTGGTTACCTTTAACGATCCCATGCATTCCGCAGTTTCTCGGTAATTTCAAAATTCTCATTAACATCTCTTATAAATAAAACTAGTTAAGTAATAACATATGAGTGCTTTCATTCATAGCTATGGAGCAGAGTTTGAACTAGGCCAATCTTTTGACTTAAAAAAATTTTCAAGGGGAGATGTAAATCTTGTTAAACTTATATGTGCTCCTGCTATAAAAGCAGGGAACTGGGCCAATACATATTCTTTGACTGGGCGGAGCTTAAAATGCTCAGTATAAATGTCAAAGAAATGAGGTAATGGACCTCTTCTACATAAAGTAGTTTTCCGCGCCGATCATGTGACTTCACTTTCTGTTTTGGCACGAGTTCTATACAATATATAATATCTAGTAATATTGTAACATTTAATATATAATATTTTTTTGTATATTTCGGAGACCCAGATAGAATCTTCATGGGGACCGAAACTGGCTCGCGGACCGTAGTTTGTCCATCCTGTCATAGGGAGTTTGACCTTTCATCAGGTCACCTTGCAACATAACATTATTTGTAAAACTTCTTACAATGAGGCACAGATAATGTTTCATTTGTTAAGAACTTAAATTATTTTAATTAACTTCATTTTCAAATCATATAGCTCATCTAAAAAAGTCGGAAATATTAGAATTTATAGGGAAATCACACACATGCAGACAATGACTAATTTATTATAGATGCATGGCAGTGAAATATTTTTATAAATATTTACTTCTATAATGTCAAAAACAAAAGACAGTTCTAATTCCGCAACTTACATTCCTCAGTCACTGAATTTTAGTATTAACAGTTCATTACTAGGCAACACACACCTCTAAAATAAAATAAATTATCCTAAACTTATGTATTCTTTTAATAAATCTTCTTCGTAAAATATTCAGTAAAAATCTCCTAACGATTTTATACCAGTGCCAATAAAAAAGGACATTCCATTTTTGGAAAAATTCCGTGTACGGTTTTAAGTGCGAGTTCTCTAGAAATATTGAGCTTTAAAAATAATATTCAGCTCAAATTTCAACGCTAACTCTTTATGCTAAGTTTCATTTTACACTTTAATTTAAACGTCTTTCTATCAATTTTTTATTACTGTCACGTTTTTTAAAATGAAAAAGAGTTAATATGAAATCTAATATTCATAGAATCCTTTCTTATTAACAGGCTTTCGTGACAAGTGGACTGAGTTGCAGAAATGCAGAGAGATTTTGAAGAAAAGTATTTATTGAAAATATGTGATATGGACATGATTGTGCCTTGGATTTATTTTCAAGTTTTTTCTTATGGACTGTGGAACGCGTCTTCGAAATATTTTAATAGATTCTGACAGCCGAACATTTGCTAATTCCGTTTACTTTTAGAATTTTTCATTTTTTGAACAAATTACTTATTCAGTATCATATTCAAAGGAAAAACAGCTTCAAGTATATAATAATGCTCACCTTTTAATGAATTTATGTAAATATATTTTAGTATATATTGTTATTTAAAGTATTATCTGATGCAAAAAAAAGCAATAAGAATTAAATTAGAGTTTTGTGTCAATGTTGAGGTTAAAAGTTGTATTATACACCGATTTATATGTTGATTATGAAATATAATATAAGGTCTGTATAACATTGTATGTAATACTGTATTTATTTTCATTTTAATAAAATAAAATCATAAATTTGAATGATTAAACATACACGTGAATTAAAACGTGTTACATCAAATTAATTTAATTTGTTGGAAAATTTCAAATCACTATCGCTCACTAATTAAAAATTTATATTTCGAAACATTATTTACTATTTCTAAGAGTACAATATTTTATAAAATGTATTTCGATAAAGAAAACAGTATCTTATCATACGAAGAGAACTTTAGTGCCCTTAAATTAAAAAATCTGATATGTACACTTCACATGACTTCCTTGTACGGAACATTAAATTATACGCCCTTTTCGCTACATTTCATTTAAACTTATTTCCTCGAATTTCATTAGAGATATATTTCTCATTAAATTATTTCTGTTCTGAGTTCGCGGCAAGGCAAAAATACATAAAACTTCAAAATATTTTCATTAAAAATTGAAAATATAGAAAAAAATAAAACACAAAATACAGTTAAAACAATAAAAAGAAACCAAATACAGTTAAACAAAGCAATTTTTAGAATTAAAATTGGAGTTTCTACGCAAACACAAGCAATTCGGCCAGCACGCAACAAGGCAGATTTTTCGGTGCATAAAAATAAAAGTTTAATTTTGGTCCCACTCGGCAAAAAGACACTGAAGGTGCAGACACTTAATTCCCTATTCTGCTAAGTTTCAAATGTAAACAGATATGGCTGCTATGGTAAACAAGAATTAGGCTTAGCTAAATATGGATAGCTAATAATATAATAAATGGCACTCGAAAGATGAAACAAGATCTAAAAGATAGTGCTTGGCAAAAATCAGGGTAACTTTTACAGTTTTCTATAATTGCTGAGATGCTGTATATCAGAAATTTCTACCTATTGGTCAAACTACTAAGAAAGAATGTTAAATGAGCCTTTTATAACATCTGCGCGAAGCATGTCGTGAGAAAACAGCCACAATTGTCTAGTGATCTCTATTATAGGGTTTTAACTACAATAATATATCTCCCTATAGTGCTGTTGTTGTTCGAGAATGTTTGACCACAACTTCCACAGTAGAGGTCCATATTTATCTAATATATCGCAGTGTGTTTGTTTGTTTCCCACGTTTAGAATTGTTACTTTATTTTCACCATTTTGAGGTTTTTGATGCAATAAACAAAATTTGCTGAAAATTCTGAAGGGACTTCTGGAGAATAATCTGAAACCCTATTTCGAGAATTTCAAAAAGCGCATCACTTGAATGCATTGTAATCAGAGGGGAGTATTTTGTTTTTATTGGATTATGGAAAATAATGGGAAAGCTATCTGCCTAAGAGTAAGAATGCCTTCAAGAGGACTCTTTTACCAAACTTGCTTATATTCACGTTACACGTAGGAAAATATCACTTAAACGTCCACTCTTCTGAACTGGGAATTACTTTGAAAAGACTCTGTGAATATTGAGCAATGTATTGTATTCCTGACACTTTTTGATCACAACAAGATTTTATAGAAGTAAACCAAGTAATAAAATTCAAAATATAGTAGAATAAGTTTGGTGATAAATATAACTTGCATTTTGATTTCAGAAGCATAATGATGAATTATTGCATTAAAAAGAATTTACGTGTATTGCTATGTAACTAATTTCGGTGCGATGTCATGTCTGAAATAATCACATGCAAATTTTTAATCTTAGTGCCTAAAGAACCTTTTGACAGTTTAGTACAAATATGACAGTAATTAGGAAATAACCCAGGTTCGATCAATATTTCTATTTACAGTTATTAACTGGATCTGTCGTGGACAAAACGTATTCCTAAATAAACACATATTCTAGCTATAAAATTATTCATTTTTAATTTCTTGTACGATGTAAAAAGGAAGTATTGTAATCGCGAAAAATTTCGGGTATCATATTTCAACAAAAATATCTATTTTGACCGCTATCGAATGCAATTTAAAGATGTGTTTGAGTGAAATTTGTACATAATAACAGAATAAAGGACTATTTTCCCCCCAAAAAAATTATAAAACTGATTTAAAATGGATTCTGAAGAGATTTTTTCGCGACGTCTGTGAGTACGTGCGTACGTACGTATGTATGTATGTATCTAACTAAGCTTCGCAGCAACAAAGATAAGGCCTTCTTTTATTATTGCGAATTAAATCATGCTTAATCCATTCTAGAATTTATTCGAGGAAATACGTGTTTAAGATTTACTCCGTAATTTTTAATATAGATATTTTGAGTTTTTATGTATTTTTGCCTTGTCGGGAAGTGAGATTAATTAAATGAGAAATATTGAATCATCTGTGAAAAACTGTTTCTTTGTTTGTTTGTTTAATTTCTTTTACACTTCGTTTTAGATTTATTATAGTATTTGAATAGAACATGGGGCAACGCTTAGGTAATTCTCCAGATGATATACATAATTTTTGTGCATTCTGATGAATTATAAAATGAATGAGATGTAACGCTGTTTAAGTAAAGCTAGAGCCAGAGTGTCGCTGTGGTAAACAAATAGTATAGTGTTGTGAAAAATTCGGCGGTTGCGCCTGTATGTAAGCTTTCCGGCATAGCACTAGGGTTGCCATAAAATAGTGTATGGTAGGGTCGCCAAATGGAGTTACAGCCTGAAGCTGTGTTGCTGATTGTTTCAGCGTATTTATTGTAGATTTTCGACGCTTTTAAAGGTAATTTTGGAACTCTGCTGTAAATAGTGATTCTTGTAAATGAATTGTGCTTTTTATTGTTCTGCATCGTGTTTTCATCGGATACTCTCAAATCCACGAACCCGTATAACGCAACAATAGTGAATTTTTAAAGAGTGCATTTATTCTATTGTGGTTTAAGCGCTATCGATGAAGTAGATTTAATTCGGTCTAATAAGTTTAAAGGAAATGTAATATGCGTTTAATTTAATATTCCGTGCAAGGAAGTCATGTGGTGTACACATCATATTTTTTTAAATATATTTTTCTAGCTCCCCCAATAACATATTAAAGTCACAACAAACATACAAATAAAAGCTTTACTCTGAACTCCTGAATAAAGAACTACTATTCAAATAAAATTCAGGTTTTCATAATCACTCTATAACAAAGAGAAGGATAGTTAGAACTGCCGATTTCAGGGTTCATCACAATCAAGAAACAAAACAAATTTAGCGATGCAGTAATTGTCGAAAACAAAGTACAGTCCTTCACATTCATCTAAAACTGCAGTCTCTACTCAACACAAGTAGCAGAAGGAAACTCTCCGAGCCCTCCACTTTCAACAAAATCTACTTTTTTCCCCTTCTTCTTCATTTTTGCTCACTCCGCATCAAAGTCAAAACTAGTAGTTGACGAAAAACTCTGAGCGTCCAACTCAAAACAAATAGCTAAGGGAAATTGTCAGCCACCCTCCTTCAACAACATCTACCTCTTTGTTTTTCTTCTACATTTTTGCTATCCCCGCACCCAACTCAAAACCAGTAGTTAAAAAAAGGGCTCTGATTCTCCAACTCTAAACAAACGGCTGACGAAAAAACATCTCTGACTCCCTATTTCAACCAAATTACTCTCTTTTAATTTCTTGTCTAATTATTAATTATATAGCAACGACCGACGCAACCACGCTTCATTTCAAATTAATTAGTGAATCGCAGTCTGCCACAACTTTATACCAGGAATATAGTAAGTCCGCAAAAATTTGATTAGGCATCCCACGTAGTTCTTTATTAACTACGTGCATAAACCTACTTTCCTCTTCCTGGAGCAAAAAGTCAAAAAACATCACGCCCCGACAAAACGTCTCCTACGATGAATAATGTTTTTGTCTACATGTTCTGTTTGCGCCACAGATCGAGCAATGCACAACAAAAACTGGCGCCTATTTTCATTCAAGACTTATTTTGCAAATGTAGCCGCTTGCACAATAAACAATCTTAATCTACAAAACATACACATCACCACCATAAGAGTCTTTATCAAAACGCCGTTCCTACGTACCACCTAGTGGTCAAGATTTCATTAGGTAAGGGGGGAAATTTCATTGTCACTAGAACACACACGGAAAGCGAAAGAGTTCTATTCTTTACTTCTTACACTTACTTAACTCCTAGTTAAGCCCATATTTTGCCGACCAATTTCCTAGCAAGGAATCCACAATTAGAAAGCTCCCCGAGACCAGAATTACTACATAACAATATAGCTTAATTTAGTAGATTCCAATTCATAAAACTCCTACGACGCGTTCTAGTATACATTTCAAAAGCAAAGCATTCCCCCTTTTTTACCGACAAAATTTCCTGTTGTAAATTTTATAATTATGAAAGACGATTTACATTTTGGTAACCTTAAAAACATTAATGACTTAGTTTTTGTACAACTATTTATTTAAAAAGCTTACTTTAGAAGGTTAGGTTAGAGGCATAATTACAAAAATTTGTAATAAGTACGATTAATGAAGATAATTGTTTGTCTTCATAACTGAATAATAAAAAATAAAGTTACTTTACGGATATTTCAAACTGGTATTTTCTGAATCCTAGTTATAATTAAGAAAAATCATTAGCAATTCTTAGAGCTAAGACACTTCAAAGAAATAGGTTTACGCAGCGAATTCCATTGAATATTAACTTTTTGCTGCCGACAAACAATTAAATTTCATAAACGTGTTTGCCTCCCTTTGGCGATCAAAGAGTGCGGAAAAGTTGGCTTCATTTTTTATCACACATCCACGAAATGTAATTAAGGAAATTAAACCCGTTTTTAAGATTAATTTTAAGTAAGCTCGTGGGCTGTACTTTATATGATTAATGGACTTGCTAATGAATAAAATATTAGTTCGTAATCTTCTAAATCATGATGGCTATTATTATTTCATTCACAAAAAATTGCTCCACTTAAATTAAACCATTTCTCACGAAATATAAGTTCGTAAAAAGAAGCCTTTCTCTTTGTATCAAGATTATTAAAAGAATGTGAAGTACATTTAGCGTTTAATACTTTGTTGAAATACACCAATTTATCAAACGTGTTTTTGTGATTCAGAAATGATGCTGGTTTTGTTGTTAATATGCAGTACAGTCAATTGCTAAAATCTTATTAATATCAATTTAGATGAAGTTGTAACTAATTAGGAACTTTATAAATGATGTGTTATATCTTTACTTAAGTTGTATTTATGTTTATCACAATAGTGAAAATGTTCCATAAACATTCTATTTCTTAGAAGAATGTAAATACTTAGAAATGCATGAAATATTAGGCAAAGAAATTTGTTTGTAAAATGTAGCTCAATTCAAAACCCTATTAGTTTTTTAAATATTTCAATGAGAGTTAGAATAGAATCTAAAACGCTCTTTTTCATCGCTGCATCTATGTCCGAGATTTAAGGATAAGCGACATTTCTGCGCGTAAAGAAAAAATTCTTTGTGTATATAGACATATAGCAAACCATTTACTTCCCGAAATCTAACACAAAATACACAAAATAGTAACTTACTGTAAGGTACACATTTTAATTTTGTAACAGTTATTTTAATTTCGAAACCCTTTCCTATCAATTCTTGTTTCCACTTACAACTCCCTATCAGAATGAGGTTTTAGAATCGCGTTGAATGCAAACGAGTTAGAAGAAATATTTAAGGAAGATTCAACTACCTTGGATAGAGAGTGATAGGAGTCCTGAGAAGCGCGTGTTTGCCTTCTGGCTAAGTCACTCTTGAAGCCGTTACGCTAGGCCGTATATTACGTGCCTTTTGATATTCGCCGGCAATCTAATTTAAGAGCCAACTATGTTAGATAATTGTGTTTAGCTTCGGCTAAGTCTCACTTAGTTAATTATAGTTTAGCTTCTTATTTATTATTCTTCAATAAAGCCCGAGTACAGGCTTTATTGTAATCCCGAGAAGGGGCCGACTGTTATTCTTATTTGACTGAATAAAAGGGTAACTTAACCCTTCTCGAGTCTACGTCTTAGTTGTTTTGAACTCAGCGATAAGTAGTTACATAGCTAAATAGATACCTCGACGTTCATCTTGGACAAAGGAGTGAGAAACCCTACATTACAACAAGACAAGAACCTGTTGAAAATCACAATGATAGCAAATATTTTGCAGTCAGTTATACTTATGAATTAATAGCAAATGGAAGATGATGAAAAATACGTACCAATGCCTAGACATTTTGACACTCAGATGGGTATATAGAACTCCACCGGATGTTCGAAGTAACCTTCACACTAATTCGCCCCAAAGCAGCTTAAAAATGATTATAAACGCGATTCATCCCCCCTTACAAAAATCCAGCGAAAGCTACAAAGTTTTGTTAATTAAATGAGCATATTTCACAAACTAATTCAGCTATCAACTTGAAAGTACTTTTAAATTAAAGTGCAAATTTTTCTGCTTCTTCTAGTATAAGTTATAAAGATGTAAACTCAAATTAAGTATTTATAAATCCAGATTATAACATGAAAATCACACCCATTTTTATTGTCTACTGCTAAGCACGTTCAGAAAATGAAAGTAACGAACTTATTATTTTAAGTACAAAACTCCAATTAAAAGTAAAACAAATTAACACAGAGATTAAATAAAATACGCACTGTGTAGCATAATTTGGAATATAAATTAATGAATTAATAAATTAGCTTAACTTCGCTACAAAACAGCAATAAATTTCACATTACGTGCCAGTAACATCTGAGTTAGATTTTGGTGTCGAGTTCTAAGAGTTAGTCGTCTCAGAAGACGTCCCATTTAGAGAAAGCCTTTGTGAAATTTCAATGGTGGTTTATGACCATCTTTCGCTAACCACCTCAAGGTGGGTAAGTGGTTATGAATGGCAAATAATGAAAATATCGATGCACTTCAAGAAACTTTCAGCATCTAACGATCCTACTTAAAGTTATAACTCAAAGATCTCCTTCTCGCCTCAAAACTGTTACGGAGCGTTCACACGAGGGCTTTACAGTCACAACTGGCATAAGTTGAACTTCTCTGCTAGGCTACCAGTGCTTGCTACGTCAAGAAAAGTGGTATAAGGAATTGGTCGGAATGTTGTGACTTTTCAACTTTACGTTATGAAGGCATAAGAACTGAACACTCACGAAGATACAATCGCAACATGACATCCCGTTGACGATTCCGATGTATCAGCTGCACAAACATGTATGCGTAAATTTATAATCTCTGATTTGCTACCGTTTAAATCTGCTCTACAGGTGTGAATGAAATTAATAACTTTTACGCCTTATGACTATGACAACTGTAACAACAACTCGTCGTATGAATGCTTCCTTATGGATGTCTTGGTCCACCACTTATAAAATGCTGATTGTGCCGGGTGATTCGTCAGCGTAATCCTCGCTATCCTAGAAACGATGCTGTGAATTCCAAATTTAGTTGGTTACCTATCATTGGGGTTTCAAGATATTTCTAATTTTTTTATGTAAACAACACTACCTCAGAAGCTGTCAGTGTTATTACAGCACCCAAGTATATTATATATACTTTGGAAAGCGTGTCATCAATACGCTTTATATGAGCTTTATGCTTTGATTGGCTATACCTTTTATATAATTTACATGCAGACCTACGAAGTGCTTTCACTTCACTTTTCGAGATAACAGAATGATTTTTCTAGCTGTAGGGTATTTTTGACATAGAATGTAACTAATAAAAGACATTTCTATCATGATATATTTTATATGCTACATAGCACACACAGAACCTTATTTTTTCGAAAATCAAAATTTGTTCTGAATTAATAACGTTTGGATTCAAAATTTTGAATCTAAAATTAAAAACCAAATGTCTTGTTGTTAATTTTTTGTAATGAAGATAACACTTGTGACATACACGCAGGTAAATTTGCTTGAATATTTATTTATTTAGGCAAACGTCATCGCGCTGCCTTAAACAAAAAAGTTGCTTAGTTAGAAGTTGTTCGCTGCATCACCATACTTTCCTTCTGTGAAGCACAGTATATTTCAGAGTTAGTACTAAATACTTTAGAGATTAAGTAGGAAGGTATTAGAGCCAATTATGCTGCATATGCTGGAAGAAACAATGCATAGGTACGGCTTGATTACCTTTTTACAATCCTTTAGAGATTCTGAAAAGTTAATACAGACAGTTATTGGTATTTACGATGATGATAAAACACATGAATTGTTGTTTCAAGCCTTTTTGTGAGATCCTGAGAGTCGATCGATTTTTGTGTCCTAATTTGTTGGAATATTTTGTTCTTTGAGCTAAGAAAAAGAAAAATTTTAGAATGGATCAGACGTATTAATGATGGACTTATACAGCATTTAGATATTATTAGTATTATGAAGTATATATAGCTGTGTTATATATACTTTTGATATATACGATGATTGATATACTTTGATATGTACGATGCATCGTGGATATGTTGGGTACATTGTTCTATATAACAAATTTATTAATATTTATTTTAAGACTTATTTTAGTGATACTTGGATTATATTGTGTAACGTATTAAAAAAATAACTAAATTATTGGAATAAGCTCATGCTATATATTTTTAACCTTTACATGTCGATACCCTCTATTGCATTTTCATCTTGCAACTCCCTTTCACGTTTATGATGTTTTTTTAATTGCAAGTATACGTGTGTAAGGTATCGAAATGGATAGCAAGAATACCAGTGTTTGAAAGTACTTAATATTATTTCCAATCAATTAATAATTTTAATTAATAATTAATTGCAGTTAAATGTTAAACATTAATTTTCCAGAAGTGCATCTAAATTAACCTAAATTGGGTTTTTAACAGTATTTAATGTTAAAAATTCAATTTTTGAATGTAGGAAGTTATTTAATGTAACGTAGTGGTTTCGCTGTTTTTTTCTCATTTCAAACCCAGTAGCATTTCTTAAACTGCTGTTCATATTTATTACGTATTAATAAGTCATAATTATTTCTATCACAGTAACATCATTTAGGAAACTAAACATGCCTATCACAAATTAAACTAAGTTTCCATCTGCATCTTTTAAAAGTAATTTCACGGAAGTGTACGAACCTATTTCTGGAAGAAAAATGTTAAAAAATTTTAAGTAAAGGTTTGCCATTTTGTGGAAAATCCCGGAAATGGCGTTAAAGATATTTACTTTTTGCTTTAATTCTATAATTGTGGTACTTTCTTTCCTCTTCTATTTTTTCTAGAAAGAAAAAGAAGTTATTTTTTTATAAAGTCTTGTATTTTCTTTTCCGCTTTTAATATTTCTTAGGAACTGATGTTGCCATCCATTAGGTGATGCTTCTGCTATTCTGAGTCTTCAAACAGCATTTTAATTTTCTGTTCAGAAAAAATGTGGCCAGAATATCAAAATGTTAATTAAAATTTGTTGATGAAGGCATATATCTAAATAATTCTTCTATATCTATCTATACAGTTCTTCTTGTTAAATGAACGGTTAGTTATATAAATAAAATGCTAAAATAGTTTTGTGAATATCACTTGCTTGCAGGTTAAATGGATTAAACGATATCTTTTTTGGAAGAAAATCAAAGGAGTCGTTATAGCATTACTTATCTATGTTTAATGCATTCGCTTAAATTTCAAATAATCTTGGGTTAATTAAGTGGTTCAACAGAAAAGCCTGAACTTGATTAAGAAAATGCTAAGCAAACATTTTCTTAAGTTGTAAAAGAAGGAAATTTACTTACTGAAAAGTATGAAGAATGCTGAAACATTAAATGAATTACACTACTAAAGGTAGTTATTACATTATTAAACCACTAATTTAGAAAGTAAGAAAGAAAGAAATACTTATGAGTTTTTGACCTCACAAGTATATTAACAAGGTGTACTATGTTTAAATACGTAAGAATGATCCCTTAACACATCACAGTTTCAGTTGCTGCATGAAACAGAATGATTACAGTTACTGAGGATTCTAAATTGTTATAAAGTGAATTTTTTCTGTCTTTCTACATTACTGTTAAAGGTATTTTTAGACTAAGCTTCAAAATTAACAATTTTGGACATCATTGCAAATGGATCTATTTTTAAGTTGCCGCTGAAAATTTTATAAACGCATTTCAACTAATTAGTTTGATATAGTACTAATTCCTAGTTAGAATGTATCAGTTTAACTAGGAATTCTTATTAATAACGTTAAGGTTTTTCGAAACTTTGATGTATTAGCATTACGTAAATTGGTTCCAGTATTCTCTAAACACGTAGAACAACCAGAAGTTAATTTTTTATCATTTTTAATTTTTACAATTTTTTATTTTCACTTAAAAACCATAAAGATCAAGGTTTAAGCAGAACTTAAAATGCACTTTCTTTTTATTGCTTGAATCTGAAAATATCATCTTAACTTAACTTATGCTCAACATCGTATTTATATTGCTAATAAGGCGGCAATTCGTAAATAGATATTTCAAGAGGTATGAATATAATTTTGTCTATCAGTGAATCATATATTAGAATGATTGTATCATTTGTGATAAATTTAAAATTTATAAATTACTTATTTTCGCATGCAATTGCTATGATAGTCTAGATATTCCTTTCATTAGAATCATTAGATGAATCATAAACTATCAATAAAACTCCAGGCATTTTTTACTTCGTTTTCTCTTCAGAAAATTGTGGACAGATAGAATAACTCAAATCTTGACAATATGAATAAAATGAGTTACGTATATTATGGATTTCTGTTAAGTTTACATATTTTAAAAGCTGTAAGTATTAAATAGCATACTTCTGAACGTTATTTCTTTGATGCTACAAACCATTATGGATTTTGTGTCTCTTTTACAACTATCTTGTTGTTACTTTTATTTCACTTTGCATTTACCTTTCTAGATCGTAATCGTTAACTACATAAAAACAATAAAAATATGACTAGGGCAAATAAAAGGAAAAAGCATTTATTATAACAGAAAAAGATGCAAATTATTTGAAAATAAAAGGCAGATTGGTTTAGTATGGTAGTAAACAAAAGTTTGTGCTTTGTAATTTAATATATTTTCACGATAACAGATATGCATCTTTTTCTATGCAAAATTATTAAAATACTACTAACAACACTCTAACTTCCCAAAATTGTCATTTTCAGTTCAATTTAAATTTAAAATGTTTAAAATGTAAATCTTGTATAATTCAGCTATTTAGATTTTGTTGCTAAACAAAATGCAACGAAAAAATGTGCTTTGTAATTTAATATATTTTCACGATAACAGATATGCATCTTTTTCTATGCAAAATTATTAAAATACTACTAACAACACTCTAACTTCCCAAAATTGTCATTTTCAGTTCAATTTAAATTTAAAATGTTTAAAATGTAAATCTTGTATAATTCAGCTATTTAGATTTTGTTGCTAAACAAAATGCAACGAAAAAATATCATATAGTTTAAAATATCTGAAAAGTTTATAAAAATATTTGAACTATAAGCTAAAACGAAACTAAGAATTAAAGCATGCTTAACCTAAATTATGGGTTATTCAAGATGAATTAAGAAAATATAATTAAAATATCTGTTTTCAAATATAAACCAAATTCATTTAGTATTACGAAAATAATATTTTGAAGGCTATTTTTTGAAACTTTTTGTGATATCTGAAGAACTCGATATTCAGACATAACTTTAATCTTAGTTGAATCTTAGAATTGAACTATAGGAAAAGCCTGAGATATATCCGGTGTGAAAATATTTCTTTGATTTCTATTATCTTTTTTATTTCAACGATTAAAAATATTTAGAAAATTAGAGTAATATAAGTAAAAACCAAAAAGATGCGTAATTTTACAGATATGCAATTTCATAATATTTGTATAAAATATCAATAATATAATGTAAAATGTATAGGACATTTCTTTACATAGTTCGAAGACCATACTAAAATAAGAATAACATAAATAAACTACGAAATTTTCAAGGCAAAATTGTTATTAGATATTTGTTGTTAACATTCCTCTATATACTATTTCTACAGGAAATGAAATACATCAATTTTCTACTAACTTCAACTTATTTACGGAAATATTACATGCTGTTTTCAGATGTTATAATGTACACATACTTTAGTTCCAACATTCATAGTATACATTATATAATATTATTCATAATATACAGAAGTACTTTAGTTCCACCATTCATATTATACATTAATAATGAAATTATCGTTTTCATCGTTCTGTATTAAAAATGAAGTTGGAGGCATTTGAATTTAATTTTTAGAGTGTAAAATTTTATCGTTTTGAATATTTTGTTATCATTACTTATTATCATATACATTCATATTTGATTGATTTAATTTGATATATATATATGAGTATTTTAGACAAATGCAATTACACAATACACACATTAATTAGCTGAAATTTGTACATCTATATATATCAAGAATACGTCCTTTGATTTCTCATCGTTAACTCAAATAATCTTTATATTTTCAAGGATGCTCAGTGTTTACACAGCAAATAAGAAGCATTTACAACTAACAGCACGTAAAAATCAAAAAACGCCCAGTTTCCTCCTTAAATTTAATGTGAATACTATAAAAATGTCATAGGGTTTAATTTATGAACTTATGAGCTGAACTTTCATTACTGTCACCTATACTGCATTTTATACTTTAATTATCTAAAAAATCCCTTTACTACATTTTATAAAATTCAATATTTATATATTGCATATTGTGTATTTAATAAGTATGCTAAATGGAAATTTCATATCTTTTACATGGAAGTCTTACAGAATAATACTCATAATTAATACCCTATAATGCCTAAATTAGTGGGCATTAAAAATTTTACGTATTATTATGGCTGTAGAGCTACAGCTATAAAATCCTAGAAATTCTTAATAAATGTAGGAATCACATACTTTGATATACATCAGAGAAAAGGCAGCGGTTATAGCAAATTGAAATAATACCTTTAAAACTGGGTATCCAGGTAATAAATATAAAGGTTTTCACTCAGTTAACAATACCAGTCACTTAATAGTAAATACTAAAGTGATTACGAGTGCCGTGAGTTACCAAAACGTTTAAGACATTTATTTCCAGCTATTCACGAATCAGTGCAGATTAAATCCGATAGCTGCTAGGTTATACAACAGAAGAATTTTATTTCCTTTGGAAAGCTTTGATGACTTGTTCAGTATTGCCAAGAATAGTCCCAAGCCCAGCAGCAATTCCAGTTCCAATAACTCCAATGTAACTTCCAACACTGTCCAAATTCTCTTTGATCTCTTGTTGATTGAGGACCTCTACTATACGATCTTCAAGTACTGTCTCTTGCTCCAAATTTTCCCCCAAACGACTGACGACGCCTCTGGCAGGACCAGATTCAATGGCTTGCTCTGATAGTTCGACTTTCAACAAAAGAAAAGTAATAATAATCAGACTCCAATTCATTTTCTGTAACTACTTGGAGAAATTAGGTCGAGAGCTTCAGAGGAGTAATCCGCCTGGTTTCCTCAATAGTACCAAACAGGTGCGTAACCAAACAGAATCAAGATCTATATGTCAACATGATGATTTCTATTACATAATCTCTTTTCAACAACTATCAATAGCAAACAGCTGTAATTACCTTCTCATCACAATAGCGGTGATTAGGAAGTAACATTCTAACAATAGCATTCTCCATAAGAAGGAAAAAAAAACATAACGAAGAAAACTGATGATATTTATCTGCATTCTACTGTAATTGCAGTTATTTGTTTGTCAATCGAATGAGAAGTATTCATTAATAATTTATGAATCCAGCTGTCAGCCACAGATAATTTAGTAAAAGCTTGCGAAATGGCACAATTCGAGAAATTCAATAACGATATACTAGTTTCTAGTTTTGTACTCAGTGGCCTCGACTGTGAATAAGAGCATTGCTGCGGGAAATCCACAAAAGGCTTTTGTAAATCTTTGTCTTCCTCCTTTGATGCATATTTGAATAGCATATTCGAATAAAAGAGAACCGTGCAGATGACACACAGATCTCTTTTGTATTCTTCTGCAAGACACATTCAAATGATGTCATATATGCGCTAACGGTGCTTGTTCTCAAAAGTATAAGCACTAGTAGATTTAACGAAGTTTAAAACCTTTTCATTATTACGTCTATCCTCATTTAAAGAGGAAAATTTCAAATGTGATAGAATAATAAATTTAAAATGAAAATAAATTTAAGCTCATTCCCTTGTTAGTACCTAAACAAATGGCAAGATTAAGCCATAGTAAACATTCTGACTTGATTTTTTTCACTTTTGTATTTACTCGTCAAATTCAAATATTTTAATTTCCCCAAAACATATTTAGTATTACTAGTTAGAGAAACAAATCGACTATTACAGAACATCATATAAAATCAGGATAATAACATAATCATGGTTATTTGAATATGGCAAAGGTAACGAGATCAACCTTCTAAGGAGATGGACATCTTCGTGGAAGCTTTTGTAAGGGAAGGTTGCTCTTATTCTCATTATACATGAATGAAACTACGAGAATCAACCATTTCGCGAACTCGTTCGCTTAGGTTTGGTATTGAAATGAACCATGATCAGTTAGTAGTTTTTAACTATTTGGCCGCTGGTGGAGACGTCACGTAATAATAACAGTTGCATATTAAAGTCACTTTTCTCTCTGAATAACCAGCCTTTGAATTCAACCTATTTAAAATCCTTGTATTGCGGAATGGAATTCGGTCTGAACTCTTGTCTTCAGTTGATCGTTGATTTGAAATGGATGTTTTATGTGTTTTGGTTGTGAGGTAAACATAAAGAACTGGCAAAGCAACTTCTGTTATCTTTAGGCAATAGCTTAAATCAGAGTTAAAGGAAAGTATTTCAACAGATTAGTTTAAAAACTACCTGTCTGTTTAACACTACGTCGACTAGCATTGATATGCATACTTCCTATATACAATACATTTCCCACTTTAAATATTTCAATATTTACTGATTGAATATGGCTTTTCATGTTAAACGGTAACTTTATAATGGCTAACAGGTCTCTGTTTTACAAACTCACAACATAAATATAATTTACTCTATTTTTCATGTCTCTTATGCAATAAAGAAAACTGCCTTTCCTGTTGCCATTTTGTTTTTTCAGTTCATGATAGATTCTATCTTTCTTAAAAAGCTGTCAGCAGCACTCCTTAATGACCTCGCATTGTTGTGATCATGTGAGGTTCTGTGTCACCAATTAAAAAATTCTCAGACTAATTTCCTTTGTAAGTGAAAGGCAACAATTAAATCTTTGATATACTTGCGAGGCATTTTCGAATAATTAGCAGAAGCGATAAAGCCATTGTGGTCACGAAGTAAATTTCGAGTCACGATGTAGGATTTCCTTCAGTTAAAATTAACATATTATTCAAATTTTTGTAATCTTTTCTGAACTCCTCAACTTCCTCTCGCATTTCTTTTCCAGGATGTAAATTTAAAGTTGAGTATTTAAACGAGTGAATTTCTGATTTTATTCAGAACGTGTTTTTGCTAGCCAGCGCACTTTTCGTTTCTCATCTTGCTGTTACGCTAATACGCCCCTTGGCCATTTCGAATAATCGTCACGCCTCTTAAGCTTGTTGAGTCAACTTAAGTTAGTCGTACCTTAACGTACAAATCCAGCACTGTTCTTTTTTGACTTGAACTGATTTCTATAATAACGTTTAAGTTTCACCCCAAGTAGTCGGTGTTATTGTAAAACACGATGTACGTGCCTTTCTGTTCCATAGTTGGAATTAATAAAGGGTTATTTTCACACTTTTTTTTTGGCATTACTTAACGCCTGTGTGAGAATTTGCTAGTTTCATTAGTAGGATGTAGCTTAGCTTATGCGGCCAAAAAATTAAATGATTTAAAAATTCATCATCAACAACTTAGACCGAAAGCAGCATGATAATCCTGTACAAAAGGTCTGGGTTTAAGTATGTAGCCTTTTCAAAATTTGCCTAAAAAGAGAATGCCGTTCCATTTGTTTGTTCGTGTCGGCGTTCAAGTAATAGGCATATCGTTTTTGTTTTCGTTCACAGAAGCACATCAGGGAGGTGATATAGAGTCAAAAGTTAGTTTGGTTGATTACGACAAAGAATGTTAGGGCTATTTGTTTAAAAAGAGTGATGCTTTCATAGAGGATTTTCCAAGAAAAATTGGCACATATCCCTTTCCAAAAATATTCCTTTGTGCACACAGAAAAATTGAATGGAAAAAGCTTTGTACGTTACTAGAGATTATTTTTAACATTCTTTATTTATCCCCCGCAGCGTTATGGACAGAAAATATAGAAGGATAGCTTTCGTAATCATTATACATAAAAATTTCTGCCGGCTTTTAATGTATCCTATTTCACGTTGGATGTATATTGGAAGAAAACGAATCAACTTACAAAATGAAAGAGTCATTTTTAAATTATAATCAAGAAAATACCATTTATTCAAGACATTTCAAAGAACTTTGAAATTTCAAGGCTAAACCCAGAACGCTGACAGCACAACACAAACCAATCCATACATTTTAGCCATGTTTAATTTTTAAAGTCCCTCATTTTTGAAAGAAATCTTTCAGATTTTTTTAGGGTATAAAAGGAATTGTTTGAAAAGATATTTCTGTATTATTTCCTTGGCTGTATACTTATCTCTTTATTCTATATTAGTTTTAAATTTTTACTTTGAAATCTTACCTAAGATCGGACGATGAACAACTGGTGTGCCCGGAGTGGGGTCACTGAAACACCAGGACCAGTCCAACAACTGTATCTTTGTTTCACTGCAGTATTTTCTTCGATAAGCTCATTCACAACAGAAAGGTGGGCGCACATCTGCGTTTCATTTCCTGTTTTTTTTTTTTTTTTTTTTTTTTATTTTTCCGAGGGAAGGTTTGGTTATCAACTAAGAAATTGTTGGGGTGTTTTCTTTCTGAAGGTCAGGAGTAATTTTATCAGTTAACTCTTTGATTTTTCACTACAGCAGCTCTCTTTTTTTTTTGCTTTCGTTGAAAGAAGTTTTGTTAACTCTACGTTTTGATAGTTTTGAGTGGTAGATGTTTATTTAATTTTATTTCACAGTTTATATTTTTTTAATTGTAAATATAATATTAGTTAATTTTTTCTGATTTTTTATTATTTTGAAAATGTGTCGGAGAGGGCTTACCATTTCTGAAGCGAGGAAAATGCTAAACGATCAGACAATGAATCCGATACGTATCTCGGTACACGGGCAAACATGACATGTTGGGATACGCTTCTTCAAATGTGCTGCCAAGTGTTTGGAGAAGTACCCCTATGGAAAAAAAATAGACGGAAGTGTAAATATGAAATGCAAATATCATATAGCCTTTTTTCATTTATACGCATGTAAACCTACACTGGTGTGCAAAAATTAAGGACGAGACGGTTTTTTCAATATAACTTTGTACAAAAGCTTTCCAAATCAACACATTTAATACCGTAAGATCCCCAATACGCAAGGACATGAGTAATGTAAGCAACACTTACTAAAAGAGAAATCAGAGGGATAAAAAGAAGCTTTATTGAAAAAGTAGCATGGAGCGCAATGCGACTGAAGGCCGAAACATCCCTGTGATGGGTGTCAAGCAAGAAACATCCGGTCTTTAATAGGGGATATGATCTCCCCTGACTGCTAGGCAGATTTCACATCCTTTGTGCATGCTGGATATGTAGTTGTTAATGAGCTGTTGAGACACTGCTGCTCGTTCCTCTTGTAGCACCAATCGCAGTTTCGGAATCGTTACTGGCGATAAGTTACCTGCTGCCACGGGTCTCCCTAGTAAGTTCCGTACATGCTTGACGGGATTTAGATCCAGAGACCTTGCCGACCAATCCATGTGTTCAATATCTTCACTCTCCAACAGCTCTTCGACAGTAACTGTGCGATGAGGTGGAGCGTTGTCGTCCATGAAGAAGAACTGAGGACCCATAGCCCTTGTGAAAAGACGCATATAAGGAAAAAGAACCCCGTTACAATAGCAGTCCCAGGTGACGAACCTCCTTGGGAGATATGAAGGTCGATCCGGCTACCAAGCATTATGTCTGCTCGAACGAGAACTCCGCTATCTCCAAAACAGTCCCTTTTAATGATGTTGAAGTTGTTATTGCGTGTTCCCCGCTCTGTCCAGATGTGTATGTGTCTAGAATCGCAACTCAGACTAAATCTGCTCTCACCTGTAAAGAGTACTCGTCCCCATTCATTGTCTCTCCAATTCCGGTGTTCCCGGCACCACAGAGAACGCCTTCTCCGATGGGCAGGCGTTAGAGGTACACACCGTACAGGGCGTCGTGCAAACAGACCACCACCGTGCAGTCTTCTGGCCACGGTAAAACGCGATATCGGTCGTCCAGTCGCCTGTGTCGTGTGTCTAGCGATTTCTCCCGCTGTCTGCCGCCTGTTTCTTCTGGCCTGTAAGGCAATATACCGGTCATCTGCGGTTGTGGTTCCTCGTGGACGACCACTACTAAACCCCCGGATAGCTGTTCCTGTAGTTTGAAATTGTCTTCAAAGCCGTGAAACGATGCTGTGAGCAATTCCGAACTCTGCAGCCACACTTGTCACACTGCGGCCTTCCTCCATCTTCCCAATGATTCGACCTCGGGTAAAAGCATCCAGATGTCGTCTAACCGATTGATTATTCGCCATTTCTCGCTGAGGCAGCAACTCGGTGTGATTTTAACTGCTATACGGCGTGCAATCTCTTTGCCAGAAATACTGATCTTACACCGACAACATGCTTTATACTACTCAGACACTCCCCCATTACGTCTACCTGCATATCTGCGCATGTGCTTCCGTACATGACCTTACTTAATCTCCTGATTAGTCTTTCTGTCCGCTCTGCCTCTTCGTTCAGCTGATATGCTAATTTTTCGACTTCGTCCTTAATTTTTGCACACCAGTGTATATATATATATATCCCCACTCTGTTTCTTGGCTCGTTGAACTTAGCTTTTATTCTTACATGTTGGTAAATTATGCATTTTTTGCCTTAAAAGTGATTGAATTATGTAGTTTTTATGTTCTGGTTAAGGTTTCCATGGCTTAAGTTAATCTGCCTGCAATACTTGTGGAATTATCAACAATTTAATGTCATGTGGTGTACCACATCATTTTTTTTTCTTGAAGACCAACTAAATCATTTTTTGTCTGGATTATATTGAATTGCAAACAAGCGAAAGGGATGGGAGAAATTAAATATTTAGCTATAAATGTTATTTTAAAACCAATTAGCTTCAAGAAATCTATTATTACGCTAAAAACGTTTTTAGATTTAGGTTTCTACACTATTTCATTTCTGGATTTTAATTTTGCATTGAAAAAAATAATAATGACACCATATCAATAAAACCAGCCTCAGTTTTCTTCATTAACATTAATCGTGCGAGAAAAGTTTGTATTCGTAATGAAAACGTACGTTTAGCCAATTGTAAGAGGTAGTAACATCGAAGGTCTGAAGTAAAGTCTTTTGAAACATTTTGGACAATTATTACGTTAAGATGCAAGACATTTACCGTCCAAACAACTTGGTAAGCGAGGCCACCGCGTCAGAGATCATTTGATCTTTGTTTTATTTTCCAGCCAGCTTCCAGAATGTCTCTGGTCGTTAGAACATGAGACTTTTGATTCATCTTTCAAATTACTATTCTTAACAAACTAAATTATTTAAGAATAATAAAATGCATTTCTTTATAAGTTAAACTTTAATCTTTAATACTATATAAAATTGGTACATATTTAATTAATAATGGATCCATTTAAAATTTTTGTAGATATTATTATAATTAATTGAATGTGAATAACTTCAGAATAGAACCATGTACCTTGATACAAAAATGCTTTATTTTTATTAAACCGAATAAATTAAACTGATGTTAATATATTAGTTATGTATTTTACACAGTTAAATCACCGTAATCTTTTTACTAGGTTAGAGTAACGAGATGACGAAAAAGATGTCTTCTGCTTTTAATTTTTCAGGGTAAAAGAAAATCAGACTTTACTAATTAAACATTTTCTCGTTAGCTCTGAGGAGAAAAAAAAATGTTTAATTAGTTCAAGCAAAAGCCCAAAAATAAAGTACTTTCTTAAGATGTTTCATGAGCAGTTCGTGCAGAATTTACGTGATATTAATATAAGACCGTTTCGGCAAACTTTGAATATTTGCTCTCTTTTTTTCATTTTGTTCTTGCAAGGATGACGCATTAACCAAGAATATAATGAAATTTATACCTGTACAAACAAGAACCGTTACATAACGAGTAATCTTTTGACGAACGTAGCATGTAACCTCTGATCAGTTGAATGTTAAGGTACAAATGCGATTTCTAACAGTCTTAGCTTCAAAGAATATAGACTTGCCAAAAATATTATGCTAAATTTGGATTGTTAAGCCAACGGCATAAAATGCCCTTTGGTTAATTAAATTTATTGTAAGGAAATATTTATTTAAAGTACATATACTTAAAATGTTTAACTAATAGTACATAAAAGTATAATAATAGGATAAAAACTAACAGTATATAAATTAATAGTGTATAAAAGTATGTATTTTTGCCAGTAAAAAAGAATTTAATGACATGGGGTATTCTGATGGGATTTTGAATTCTGTTCCTTCTTTCACGCAGTTTTCTTACTACAAGAATCCCGTAATCCTATCCTAAAGTTTTCTATTTAACCCTCTCGCGTCGACTTGCTGTCACGTATGCGTGCCAGCAAGAAACGCACTCATTTCCCGGCTGACACGATAGCGTGCCAGAGCGTTTTCTCTTTCATCCCCAGCCGTCACAAATTTATGCCAGTGTCCTGGAACCTTTTAAATACTACAAGTTTTGGCACAAGCTGGCATTGTATGTTCATATGGTTTCAGATACATGTAGATTTGACCTTCTATTCAAAATGAGAGTAGCGTGACTCATATGGTATAAGTAACCATGTGACTCATAGTCCATATGGTTTCGGATGCATTTCCATAGGGTTTCAGATGGTTTCAGATGAATGTCCATTTAAATACTTTACAGAACATTATTAAACAACGCATAGATATTTAGGCAATTTCATGGATTTAGGTTTAATAGCAAAAAACCTTCTAGCTCTGGACTACACTCGCGAAAGAGACTGCCGGCCTGAGAGATAAGCTCGCGTTTGCGCTTCCCATCGCGGAAGGGTTAAACATGAAATTTACTCAACGACGTGATCGCCTGCTGCGATCATTTTACCACTTGTCTGAGTGCATATTTCATACAACAGTTTGTGCTTTTTTTTGTAAATATTGTGAAACCTGTACGTAACAGTTATAGTCACGTACAACTGTTACGTATTATTAGTCATGTATAACTATTACGAGTACAACTATTATTGATAGTCACACGTAACTTTTACGTATAGTGTATAAAAGCATAAGCAATATACCTATAATGTATAAAAGTTACGTATACGTAATAATTAAACGTGGAAAAAAGGCTAGATGTAATTTACCATAAATCTGAAGTTGAATTTTGTTAGAAAATGAAATGAGTTCAATTTTGCCTTTAAGCATGAAAATAATTAAAAATTAAAAATAAAATTATTTATTTAACAAAGGCAATATTTTAGAACTTTTTCAATTTTGTATTACTTTTAGTTTAAGAACTTTAGTTAACAAATAACTAAGCTGAAAAGCAAAATATCTAGCAATTAGGTTATCTTAATTTAATTCGTCGAAGCGTTAAAAAAATTATCATGACATGTTACTGCAGTCATCTTTGCAAACATTCTGAAATTAAAGTGCCATACGTTTATGATGACTAGAATGAAAAAATGTTTAAGTATGAAATTTTTTTAGTTGATTGCTATAAATATGAAACGATTTTTCACTTTAGACGCAGTGTCCCATTTATAAAAACAATATTGTACAATGGACACAGCGTGACAAGATCGTCAGAGTGTTATGAGCCTATAATAGACATTTCCGAACTAGTAAAGAATGCTTCAAAAAGTCTTTATTGACAAACTGCGAATTGCCGCTAAATATTGTTATCATTCAAAAGGAAACTTCAACAGAAGACGATTTGGAAGATTTGATTGGGCTGACTTTTGCAAAAGTTCTTTTTTTATGTGTGATATGAGCAGATTCGAACGTATGGATATATACATATATATATTGGCGGTCTTAAAATACATAAGTATTCCAATGATAATTAATATATTTTGAGTTAAGAAACATATACATTTTTAACATGAAAATGCACATTCAGTGCAATGTATGGACTCTCCAATATCACGGTTCATAAAGGTAGATTTGATAAATGTAATATACATGTTTGTTAAAGATTGTTTGGTTAAATATGTAGAGTAGGATGGAAGTAAATATATAAAGTCTGTATTTTTTATGTTTGTTATTTTTCATTTTCGACAGAAAAGCGGACAAATCTTACAGTTCATAAGTAAATAAACACAAGCAATGACTTATAAGACAAACGATATTGTACATCTTTTTGTGAATTTCTGAGCTAGTATTGCTAACGGGAAAGTATCATAAAATATATAATTTATTTGCTATGAATATGTGCATAGATACCACATATTATAAATCTACCGAATAACTATTAAACTTTGCATACTGCAGTCTATTAATGTATATAAGGAATATGTACCTTCAAGACTTTGTTAGACTATTGACAATCCATTGATCAGTTTCCATCCAGCTATTATGTTTCAACTTAGAAGTATAGAATTTTTATTATCTTCATTAATAAATTTATTTAATATCTCGAAGGAACATTGGTTTAGTTTACGGATTGTATGTCCTGACAAACTTAGAAGTATTAAGACTATAAGAAAATATTTGTGTGCAACTTCGTGCGCACCCGATCAAGTGAAGTATTGCTATGTCTTGAAAAATGAAGTCTTTTCTTTATTAAATAAGTAAACAGATTTCCCCGCAGTGTTAATGTTAATCACATAAGAGGGTTTTAGTTTTTTTCCCGTTTTTTCGATTTACTGTTTTGACTAGTTAATTTTAAACATAAGATTTCATGCTCTATAACTTTAATTTTCTTGTATTCTTATACTAATCATTAGAATTGTAGGAGATAATTCTATCATTATCGTTTAGAACTGTTTCGTGTATTAACTAAATTTTGCGTACAAGATGAGATTGTAGTTTCTTTTTTAATCTCATATTTTATTTTTTGAATTATATATATATATTACAACATTAATATATATTATAATATATATATTATAATATATATTAATGCTGTAATATACATAGTTTCTTATAAGTGTTACTATTTATAAAAATTTTTTGGAATTTAGTTGTATGTTACTTCTCCTTTTTACTTTTCTTCCACGCGTAGGGAAAAGGAACGCCCAATTGAGACGATTTCGATTAGCATTAAATGATTTGATAGATTTCACTAAATTATTTTACGCGTTTTTTGTCTCAATTGGTCGTTTGTTGAAACGCGTGGAGGTGGATATTTCAATGGAAGTTGCAAAGTACTTTTCCCCTGAAGATACTACTATGTGGCTCTCAATGGAATATTGCCATTTTGATCTTTATGTACCTCTCCTTTTTTTCTAGCAACTTCTGCTTTTCCCAGTTTTTAAAAAAATTTCAATGTTTCGTCTCTTGTACTCTTTTTCTTTTTAGTATTGTTTTATTGTTAATAATGAAGTTTTGATTATGTTTGATATGCAACCTTTGGCACTACCGTGCTTTTACGAATAGGATTTAGTAGGTTTCGGGTGTGCTGTAGCTTCTGCATTCTGTTAATTATATATATATAAAAAAAATAAGACTGTAATTTTAGGCTTTTAGATTTGAATTTATTTTCATGTTCTTAATTTATTCTTTAACTATTATTAACCCATATTTAGTTATATTGATTTTAGAAATGTCTATAAAGTAGTGTTTCCTTTCATGTCACCGTTAAATTTGTTTACGCCACATTACCACAGCATTTATCACCCATGTCAGTTAATAAACTTTCAGTTCTCAAGGATGTCATCATTCCAGTTTAAATTATTTTAATAGATTAACTTACTGAGAGATTTAAAGCAATAAAGTTCTTTGTAAAACAAATATGTTTTATTTTTTTATTACAGTCTCAATTCATATAATGAATAATGCATCAACTTTGTTTGATTTATATATTACTATTAATTTTTATAAATATATGAATCCGTATTTTAATTACTGAAAGTTGTTTCTAATGTTATATAACAGATACATTAGCCTCAAAATATTACACAACGCATTTCTTAACAACAAATTATTCCTCTTTCAGTGCTGCTGAATCTATTAAGAAAATCATTCTTTATTTGAATCGTACTTCTGTATTCATTTATTACAGCAAAAGCATAATTGAAATATAGATATTAAGATGAAAATACAGTCTGAAGTATTCCTTAGAAACGTTATGTTTATTCCAACTGCTGATAAATTTTGAAAAAACTGCAACTGATGACTGAAGTCATCCGCTAAAGTATCCGTAATGTTCAATAACGAATAATCAAGTTTTTGTCATTGTTTTTGAAGGTAGCATCTCAGAAACACTGAAAGTAATTTATAAATAAAACTGACAGTTTATTTCTGTAATAAATGTAATTGCAGAGAAAAATAATTTTGTAATTCTATTTTTCTTCGAAATAAATTTTTTACTTATTTCAAAACGAATTTTCTACCATAAAAGAGTGATGCACAAAAAGAAAATAGAAATATCCAATTCTTACAATTCTAATACCATACATTTTAAAATTATTCACAGAACCGTGAAACACAGGCTTTCACTGATCATTGATTACCGTTAGAAAATTTTTATTTACCGTGACTACAAAATTAAATTCTTCAACTGTATTTTCCAAAACTCTCATTTTACCGCCTTTATTTTTTTATTTTTATAAACACTACGACTCAAACTGAAGGATAAATTGCTTTATCGAAAATTAATAAAAAATGTTAAATAAAATTTAATGAAAAATCTTAGAAGTCATATCAAATATCAACAACTAGTTTTCAAATTTACTGCTGTTTGAAGGTGGTTCGGAAGAAATCAGCAACGAAATTATTTTTTAAAAAGCAGGCTATCTTTGAAAGAATTAAAAATAATTTTGTTGCCAGAAATTCAGTCAAATATGTATTTTATTGTTATGTATAAAATATGCATTTCGTTGTTAATTAAAATTTCATGAGAGTTTATATGAAATGAAGCAATAAGAAGCAAAAGAAAAAAATAAATTAGATAAGAATTAGTACGTAATTTCGATAAGTAAAGCGCAGAAAATTTAAAACATGTAGTTTAAAAGTTTCATATGATTCTAATTTCCATATCCAACTTTCATTAAACTTATTAACACTTTAGTACGCTTTAAAATTAGATTTGTTTTGTATATATATAGAACACTTTTCGAAACTAGTGAAAACGTGTTAGGCAGCCTAAAAAAATTAAACGTAAAATCATTTATGTCATCAGCAATTTAAAATAAAATCTTTTTCATTATTGCAGGTATACAATTTAAGCAGAAAGCATGTTTAAACTAAAAAATCTGATGTGTGCACCACATGACTTCCTTGTACGGAACATTAAATTATATGCATTTTTCTTGCATTTCATTTAAACTTATTGGACTGAATTTAATTTGCTTCGTCAATAGTGCATAACCCACAGTAGAATAAATGCACTCTTTAAAATTCACTATATTTGTTTGCCATAGCGACTTTGGCGCTAGGTTCACCAGACAGCGTTACATCTCATTCATTTTATAACGCAGAATGCACAAAAATTATATATATCATCTGAAGAATTATCTAATCGTTGCCACATGTTCTATTCAAATACTATAATCAATCTATAACGTGGTATAAAAGAAATTAGCCAAACAAACAAACAAAAAATTTCTGAAAGGTTTCAGATTTTAAATGACGTCCAAAGGAGTATTTTTTAACATTTTGTGTGTTACCTTTATTTATTAGAAATCATGTTCTTCGCACTTAAACAACAAAATTCTGTTCAAGAGCAATATCGCAAAATGCTTTTAAAATACTCATATCTTTAGAATTTCCAATACACAGTTTTGCGCTGGAGATAAAAATGTTTTACAACGTTGCCATTGCTCGCTTTGAAAATCCTTGAGTTTGTTAATCAAACATTCGTTAAACGTTTACATAATATGAAACCGATAATAAAACAAATTCCAAATTTGAAATTTGGGCTTTGAGACGTCCATATTCGTTTCAGATGCTTATATTCACAGGAGGATTACGTTATTCAAAATTGGATGGCTCTAGGTACCGTTGATTTATCACAATGCGAGAAATATGCGTAATTTATACAGATTCTTCATTATTTAGTTTGCATAAATATAACACAGGGTGGATATTTGGTGGCAGCCGTTTGAAAAGTGAAACAACGCTTATAGTGAATCAACGCAAAATGCAAAAACGAAATTAATAGTCCTACTGGGAAAATTGCTCGTTTGGACTAACACACACACAAAAAAAATTCACAGGCTATTCAGTATTTCTTATTCACTTAATCTAGTTCTCACTTTGCGATAAGGCAAAAAGACATAAAAACTCAAAATATATATTGAGAATTACAAAATAAATCTTAAACTCTTATTTTCTCAAATAAATTCCAGAACTGATTAAGCATGATTAAATTCTCAATAATAAAAGAAGGAGTTATCTTTGTTGTTGCGAAGCTTAGTTTCTCTAGATTGCTAACAAATCCAATATTCTGTAAAGAAATATGGCTGCTAGGGACAAAGAATTAGACTTAGCCACACTAAAACAACTTTTAAATTGTTGATAATTCTACGACTATAACATGCAGGTTAACTAAAGGCATAATATTCTTAAGCGCAAGATAAAAACAACACAAATCAATCATTTTTAAAGCAAAAAATGCACAATTTACAAGCATATAAAAATAAGAAAACTGAGCTTACTGAGCCGAATAACAGAGTGGATAAATATATTGTTACGGATTTCGTATTTATTTAGCTATTTATTTGGAATTGTAATTAAAACTGCTTTAATTTCCCGTGCAACGCAGACGATTTTTGAAGAGAAAGCTAAGTCGGAAAAGTAAAAATAAAAGAGCGAGTGCATTTAATATTTGATAAGTAAATATCTCGTAATTGCTTTTGCCATCCACAAAAACCGAGTAAACTGAGGTTTTACCACAATGTTCTAGTAAATAATTAAAAAGCTTATAAACGCCGAATTGAAACACCTCAGCTCAGTTGTAGTTGTAGCTGTTTTAAGGAAACTGTTTGTTTACTTAATGCTGTTATTGATGGTAGCTGCAGCTGTCTACGTATGATAGAAAGACCTCTTGGCAAGTTTATAAGACGCAGTTTTCAATAGTTGCGGATGCGAACGGACGGGATTCCTAAGCTAAGGCCTGTTATCTCGCCGCTTCACTGAGCAGACGCAGCGGATATCCTGCAGACTCTTTCCGAAAACCAGAGACTAGACTTCGAAGCTCTATCCGGGTCATTGGAGCTACGTTTCGGGGAGAAATGTTTGAAAGACTACAGAAGGCTTCAATTAAAATCCCGTCAACAGAAGTCCACCGAAACACTCCAAGAGCTCCAGACGGATGTTGAAAGGCTGTACCTCCAAGAGCTCGAGAGGGATGTTGAAAGGCTCTCCCATCTCGCCTTTACGGAGTGCCCGAGAGAAACAAGGAAAATCTTGTCCCTGCAGGGCTTTATCGATTGCATCCGGCATCCTGAAATACAGAAAGCACTGCGAATGGCTGACGTGAAGGACTTATAAAGTGCTCTGGTGTACGCCATGAAATTCGAGGCAACCCAGCAAGCAATTCCCATAGACAGACCCAATCAGAGCTGTGTAAGTCCAAGAGCCAGTGGATCAAATGGCTGCTCGCCTAGATGATTTAACAAGACGACTGAATGCCTTGCAACAGAATATTGGTGACAAGAAACCGACCGTAGTGGGAGTAATTGGTGGAAATGCGGTGCTGTAGGGCACATACGAAGAAATTGCAGAACATCCCAGGGCACGGTTGTTAAAACCGTGCCAATTAAGAAGGGCGAAAACTAATTTGTGGCCATCTCGCGGGACGAAGGTTGCAGATAAGGAAAAGTCTCAGTTTAAAGAGCTTCAAATTTCTGCAGTGAGTGGCAGCAGTAACAGTCTTTTCATCAAGGGACACATCAAAGGAGTTCCTTGTAATATAACCATCGATAGAGGATGCAATGCTACCATCATTCCAAAAGATGTGGCTTAACAATTGAAAAGCAAACTCATTTGGACGTCGCCCTGCTTTACCCTGCAGACTGTATCCGCCGAGAAGATAACCATCGACGGAAAAGTAAACGTTAACATCACGTTTGGAAGTGCCACCTACCGTCACACGGCCTGTGGCAGAGATTACAGACCCTTGCATACTCGGATTGGATTTTCTAAGAAAATACAATTTTTCCTTGAACTTTAAAAATAACGAACTGCATTCTGCTTCTGAGGACATAGCCTTATTCGGGATTAATGATGAAGGAGTAAAATCTATCCACAAAGTCATAGCTCAAGACGCTATCACAATACCGGCAAGAACAGAAATTTTACTTCCTGGATCCGTAGCCGAAAATAGAAATTTCAGCTAGGCCATCATAGAATACCCCAATAACTGTAACAGCCCGAAAGGAGTATTAGCAGCATCAGCACTGGTCAACCTATCAAAAACCGTCATCCCGGTGAGAGTTGAAAATGTAACTAACAAGGTGAGAGTTGTTAAGAAAGGTGAAGTGGTTGCAGAATGTATTCCAGTAACCGGCGTTGAAAGAAAGAGTAACATCCCAGAAACCGTGTCTTCAGAGAGTATTACATCGGAGTTATTGCAGAATGCGTAGTTAAACGATGAAGACAGGAATCCTGCCAAACGTGTCATTGAAGATCTTCAAAATGTTCTCTTCCGCTCGTTTTCTGACGTAGGTCGAACCAGTTTGACGCAATATGGAATCGATACCGGTGATCATCCACCAATCAAGCAAAGACGTCTACCAATTGCTAAACAGAAAGAGGTACGAACACTTTTAAAGGGCATGCAAGAAAGCGTTGCCATCGAGCCTTCAGCAAGTCCATGGGAATCTCCCATCATCCTTGTCAGGAAAAAATACGGTTCAACAAGATTTTGCGTTGACTATCGCCGGTTGAACGAGGTTACGAAGAAAGACAGTTACCCTCTTCCTAGAATTGACGACATTCTGGGCACTCTTTCGGGAAGCAACTGGTTCTCGACACTTGATTTAAAGAGTGAGACACAGTGATTTAAGAGTGGAAAATTGTTCCACTCTTTAAATCAAGTTCCACTTGATTTAAAGAGTGGAACGTTACCGGCTAAACTGCCGATATTGTTCCAGGGTCGAAGCTAAATACCAGCTGCTTAATCCAGTCGCACGACAAATTACAACATCAACATTGGCTGATCCAGATCTATGGAGTGACAAAGAAGTCAAGAAAGACCAGCTGTAAGACAGTGACATCAAACCCATAATTGGTTTGATGGAGACCTTAAACAGAAAACTTACCTGGCAGGACATTTCGAGCTATAGTTCCACGACAAAATAATATTGGGCTCTCTAGGACTCACTCGGTATCGAAACGGCGTCTTGTACCGGAAACTCGAATTGGATAATGGAAAGATATTGCGATGGTAGCTGCTACTCCCGAGATCCCGGGTAACGGACGTCTTTAAAGAACTACATAGCAGCCCTGCAGGAGGCCACTTCGGAATAATAAAGACCTTACAAAGAGTTCGGGAGCGCTTTTACTAGAATAATGCAAAGGATGACGTGCAAAAGTGGTGCCGATCTTGCGATACCTGTGCTGGTCGATAAGGACCGAAGAAACGCAGAAGAGGCAAGCTGCAATGTTACAATATAGGAGCCCCTTTTGAACGTATCGCCTTTGGCAATTTAGGGCCTGTGCCACGAACAGCTGATGGCATCAAATACATCCTGGTTATCATTGATTATTTCAACAAGTGGCCTGAAGTATATCCTATTTCTGATCAAGAGGCTGTCACAATAGCAGAAATGATGATACGGCACTGAATTTCCAGGTTCGGAGTGCCTCTACAGTTACATTCTGATCAGGAAAGGAATTTTACCTCATCAGTAATTAAAGAACTCTGCAAGCTACTCGGCATTGAAGAAACCCAAACGACACCTTTACATCCCCAGTCGGACAGCGTGGTAGAGAAGTTTAATCGAACCATCTTCAATAAACTGTCATGTGTGGTTTCCAGAAACCAACAGGACCGGGAAAAGAGATTACCGCTGTTTCTACTGGCTTACCGCAGTGCTGTTCACGAGACTACTGGCTATTCCCCATTTCAGATGCTCTTCGGTCGTGACCTTCGTCTGCCATGTGATCTTTTGTTTTTTCACCCTCCGGATGCGCTTTCATCGCCTGAGGAATACACTGAAGATCTCCAGGACCGGTTTGAAGTGATGCACAACTTTGCCCGAGAGGCGAGTCAACTTGGCGACGGAGAAGATGAAGACCCGATATGACACCAGAGCTACAGAATATGGTTTCAACGAAGAGACAAGGTGCGGTTGTGGAATCCGACTCATCGAAAAGGAGTTTCTCGGAAACTACAATCACCTTGGGATGGTCCATACACAGTCCTAAACAGGCTGAACGACGCCGTGGTTCGGATCCGTAAGTCATCGAACTCTAAGCCTAAAGCCGTTCATTACGACAAGTTAGCTCCTTAGTATGGCCATAGTACGTAGTGCATATAATTTTAAATAGTAATGTAAATAGTATACGATCATGGTCCTTTTTGCATTTAGCATTTGATAGTATTTGATTTGTATTTAGTATCTGATAATATTTGATTTGTATTTAATATTTGATAGCATTTGATTTGCATTTGGTGATTGATAGTATATGATTTGCTGAATTTCCTTATTGCAATTATTGTTTATTTTGTTATTGTAATGTAATGTTTATTATTGCATTGATGCCTTAGTTGTAAGTTTTGCTTCCTGTCCAGGGGTTGTACTGCCCGGGACGTGCAGTACTTGGGAGGGGGCAGTGTTACGGATTTCGTATTTATTTAGAATTGTAATTAAAATTGCTTTACTTTCTCGTTCAACGCAGACGATTTTTGAAGAGAAAGCTACGTAGGAAAAGTAAAAATAAAAGAGCGTGCATTTAATATTTAATAAATAAATATCTTGTAATTGCTGTTGCCATCTACAAAAAACGAGAAAAATCGAGGTTTTACCAGAATCTTCTAGTAAATAATTAAAAAGCTTATAAAAGCCGAAATGAAACACCTCAGCTCAGTTGTAGTTGTAGTTGTTTTAAGCGAACTGTTTGTTTACTTAATGCTGTTATTTATCGTAGCGATTTTGCTGTGAGATAGAATTAGTTTCTCTGTTTTTGAATTAGTTTAACGTTTGAGACATTGCGATATTGTACAAATATCTCTGAAGAAATATTTCATCGTTTTGTTCTATTTCTTGTGGAAAGAATAAATTTTGTTAACTTTTTAACGACTTGTGCATTCAATCCATTACAAATCCGTACGCACACAACAATATTTATACGTTTGTTGCGGCCGATTGCAACCGAAATACACATGTTATAGCAGTTCTATACAAAATTTCAACGTTCTGAGGCTAATCGTTTTTGAGTTATGCAAACTACATACATACATACGTATGTACGTGCGCACAGAAGCTACATAAACTCTCTTCAAAATCCCTTTTAAATCAGTTTTATAATTTTTTAGGGTAAAAATTGTCCTTTATTTTGTCCTTACGTACAGATGTCATGCAAAAACATTTTAAAATTGCATTCGATAGCGGTGAAATGGATATTTTCGTTGAAATATGATACCCAAAATTTTTCGCGATTACAATACTTCCTTTTTATTTCGTGCAAGGAGGTAAAAATATGTAAAATTACCATGCAACCTTAATGAATTACAGAATTAAAGAATGGCAATATAATTGTGACCAAAATGTTAATAATCAAAATTAATGTTTCCCTGACATTACATTTATGATTCCTTTACGTTATACAGTTCATAGTGTTTTTGATTTATTTACTCTTTGAAATCAGAGTAATCTGATTTGTTATGCTGCTGAATAAAAAGCAACTCACGTATCTCTGCAGAGAAAAATACTTTTGATTTCCATCCGTCATACCATTTAAACAACAATTCTTTTTGTATTCCTTTAGAATTAACGGAAAATCTTTTGTATCGTAGATGATTATTCCAGATGCAATCAGTACTAGAAATTTTCTCAATGGTTTGAATTGCCTAATTTATTATATGAAATAACGTCTAGACAGTTCCTTGAAATTAAAGGCAAATTGCTTCTTCAAATTAAATATTGTTGATGTAACTTAGTTTGGTATTTAATATAAAATATTTTTATAGAAAACATGTTTGTGAGTCTTTATTTTTTAATAGATTAACGAATTAAAGTTTATTAAACATCCTTACATACTGTATCTCAATTGCTTGCTTACAGTAAGTCACACTAATATTATTAACATGGGGAGTTTATATTGTTACTGTTCTGTATTTTATTCCGTGTCTTTTATTATTATTATTAACATTTAATTTGACTGTATAATGTAGTTTAAACGTGCTTATTGGCTGAATTATACATTAGTAACAGCAAAAACTGTGATTTTAGTGTGCTTTTATGGAGCATAAACTTTTTAAAGTTTCATTTTCTAACTTTAATTCATGTTTTTTAAAAGAGGCTACTTTTGCAACTTTTTACTATTTACCTTTAAAGAGTTAAGTGAATTTAGTGAAGAAAATACGTTTTGCCAGTGTGCTGTAAATAATGCATAAGGTTACAATTCATACAAAGCTGTAGATATTCCGATTAGTGAATTTCATGAGCAATTAACCACTCATTTATTAAAGATGATATTATTTAATTACTGAGTATGAATCAAGTATTTACCGTTAGTACATAGCAAGAAATGTGAGTAAATATGAATAAACGAACAAAAATTAATAATTAAAAAAATAAAATTTATAATGTAATTATCCTATTCTCGTTTCTACATGTAGTACTAAAAGGAAAAAATTAAAAAGTAACAGCTGAAAATTACTAATCATATATGAAGAAAATATTACTGTTGTGCATTTATGAAGCTAAAATGTGAAAGTTTTAAGATAAAACTGTTTGGATCATAAATAAAAGTAATGTAAAATGTAATTTTCCTTGTGAAATGAAAAGAAGTAAGTCGTTATCTAGCACAGGAAATGCACTTAACCAGACTGAATATCCTTCCAGGCTTTGACAACATTAGCAAGAAATTGGAAACACAAATTGTTTTGCTTATATAAAACCTTAAAACTAACAAATTACTCCGGTATACATGTATAAATTTAATGATTACAGATGACATGTACAAATTGAAAATATTCACGATTGAGAACTATGGATGTCATTATTCTAGCAAGAAATTGATAAATTTTTAAGTTTGAACCCAACTTTTTTATTATGCTTTAGTGTTGAAGATTTGTCCATTTAAAGTTATAGAATGCGTACCTGCGAAAATATGCTTGAAATGCACATTACCTACATAGCTTTAGTCAAAATTTTAGCTTGGGAAATAGTTATGTTTCAGATAATCACTGTGATAATTTAATAAACCTTCTTTCATTCTTAGCCAGATTTTATGTGGATAAAATGCTTTCTGCAGTATGATTCGTTACAGTCTTCTCCGAAATGTACTCGGAAAATCAAAAATATATTTTATCAAAAGTTTAAAATAATTCTCAAAAGGTATTTTGCTTTCAAAATAAGTTCATTACTAATAACATTGCATAGGTCATCAGATGTAAAAACACAACTATTGGTTGTAAGAGAAAAGTGCGTATTAACAGGAGCTTGTGAGTAAACTCTTTCTGTAGAAAAGAAAACGAAAGAATTTTCTTTCAATGCAATGCAAAGAATGTGTTGCTACTGAATGTTTGCAAAGAGACGTAGCTGGTACCAAGGCAACAGATTTTTTGCATTAATCAACCACCGAGACGACTGGTAAGGCCACTGAGTACGCCTACAAGACCATTTCTCTTCCTGCTAACTGCATTTTCTCCAGTTGTATGACCAGTTCTTCCTCCAGTTGCATGACTTGCATTTCTTCTAGCTGCTTGCCCTGCTTTTCCTCCTTTTGCAGAACCTGCGTTTCCTCCATCTGCATGGTCTGCTTTACGCATATTTGAAGAAGTGTCTCCGTCTGTATTTCCACCATGAGCTCCTGTAGCAGATCTATTCCCAATGTTCGACAAATCACTAGGTCGAGGAACAGCTGGTTGATGGTAGTTTTGCTGGTGGTTCGAGGATACGAAGTAAATCACGCCTAAAAAAATGAGAAGGCGGAAATGAAACATTATTCGCTTTTGCTGAAAGCCGCTTTAAGAACTTATATGAAGTGGCTTTAAATAAGAAGGCTCTCTCTCTTTATATATATATATCCGTTTTAAGCAGGAAGTGTAAATATGAAAGGTTTTTATGAAGCCACAGAAAGTCTGTGCGATGAGATTTCATTCGCTGAGTTTATGTATATTCTTTATAATAGGTAACAATTCCGTAAGTATTCTTCGAACTGAAATACCGGAAACATCCCTTGTGTCAACAATGATCATTATGCATGATATTTACTTTTAGCATCTGTATCTTTTTCTGAAAGCTTACTAAATGTGCCCTATTCCTACTTTTATTATGCCTGGAAGATAAAAACTATCTTGATTGAGAACGTTTTAGTTCGCTTAAAAAAGTGCATGCACATTTGTTCGGAGTGTTTAAGACAAAAGAAAAGCAAATTAAGGAATGATACCCACTAAAACATTAGGTAACGGGTGTCTGTAAAATCGCTCCTTATTTTAAAAATTACGAATGAGAAAACTGAATTAAGAATATAGGATATCAAAATAAGTGATACAAAGAACTGGGACTATTTATCTAGCAATATCCACATAGAGAACATCGGTGACTTTAGTGTGTTCATTAAAATAAATTGTTTCTTAGAGTAATGTTGAGAATTCAAGATGCATACTCATTTTAAATTACTGAATAAAAGAATTTATGGAAATACAAGGCTCTTAATAAAATTTGAATAGTTTAATTTTGATTTCATTAAAAGGTGACGCATTAGTTTCGTCTTAACAAAAACAATCACGCGATACAAGAGTAATGAAGTTTGGGATTGAAAGCTAGATTTCATACTGCAATATCTAAAGCCCTGACAATTATGATATTGCGTCAAATTAATGTTAATAATAAGGTCTAAATGGGGTAAATATGAATCTTAAGTGCACTCATAATTAAGCATTAATTAACTCAGAAATGACATCCACTAACCAAGCATTTTAACATCGAAGCCAATTTGTATGTTCAGCAGAACAAGGAGAAAGTACTCTGAAGTTTGGTGTTAAATTAAAATTAAACCTATAGAAATTCGCATCTAAAAGTAGCAAGAATTACTTACCAGTTCGTCTTATATATGTATAGATTTTTGTATTTCTGAAAATTCCCGGTAGCAGGCAGCAATAAAGTATCTCAATAAATTGAATTTTGAAAATTTATTTACATATTTACACATAAACGTATACTGAAAACAGAACAAAAACGAGCATTAGTTGAGCAGCGAACGTCACTTCCAAACGATTCCCCTACATGGTTAAGTTATAATAATGATATTTCACGAAAGTCACTGAGTCTATTCTTGACAGTTGGTTTTACACACTTATTGAACTTCCACATTTGCTGAAGTTGGCCGTTAAAGGCAATAGTGTCCTATTTTTGATATCCTTTCTGTAATATTACTGCAGAGTATATTTCTTGAATTTTCTTAAATCCCTTTAATTTATGTTACAGTACCACTCAAATTTCTGTATCGCATGAGCAGGTTCTGAGTACAAGTGACTGCACTTTTCAGTTGAGTTTCAAAGGTGTAAAATATCTTTGAAAATTACACATTTGAAGACACAATTTTATATCTCAATTAATAAAAGCACGATAAGCTTAAGTAAAGAAATCTGTTAATGTAACTGCATTTCCAAATATGCGAACGATTATCTTTTAAAATTTTATATTAATTTAATTGCATTGTGAAATGTATACGTCATTTGGTCACCCCACGCTTTTATTACTCGTGATATAAAATTGTAGAGGAATTTTGTAAATAGGATTTGCGATAAATTATTTTTCTCGTTTTGGAGCAATAATTATCGTATCCAATTTAAATAAAACCTTATTATATAATTTTTTTTAGCCCAAATGGGCTATTAATTTCATTTTCGCATTTTGCGTTGGTTCACTATAAAATCTGAATCACTTTTCAAATTGTTGCCACCAAGTATTAGAGTCCTGCATTACATTTAAAGAAATTAAATTAATGTAGCATCTGCAATGAATGTATGTATGTTTGTCCTATTGTGAAAACACAATGGCATCTAGAGACATCAAATTTTGAATAGCGTATTCCTCCACTTAAATATGGGCATCTGGAAGCCCAAATTTGGAATTTGTTTTATTATTCATTGCATATTTTGTAAAACTTTGAGGAATTTTTCATTAACAAACTCAACGATTTCAAAGCGTTCCATTAACATTTAGCATCGCGAGCATCTTGAAGCACGGATATTTCATGCGAGAGGATTCTTTACATTTCTTACCGGCATTATGTTGGTAGCGTAGCAAGGCAAAGACGTTACAATGTATAGCAGTATTTGCGTCGAATGACTTTGCGTGAATGACAGACTGAATGTCTTTATCACTTTTCAAATCGCGTTTTGAATCTCCCGTAAAAAAAACGCCACTTTGGGCGTAATGTAAAATCTGAAAGGTTTCAAATTTTTTTAATTGTATTTTATTTACAAATTATAGTTATTTCCAAAACAGCTAACATAATAATATTAAATTTAGATCTTTGTTAATTGTTTCGAAATTAAATCCATTTTTTTTCATTAGAAAATATGTCATAGTATTTTCCCAACCATTTGAAATATTTACCTTGTTATTCAATGTAGATCATCATTTAAAGATTTGCGTTCTTCTACTATATTAAATTAAATATTTTAGAATTGTTTTTGTCCTATTGTCTTGATAAGTCTGATAATTTTGTACATTTGATAATTCAGCTTTATCAAATACACTATTTGCCGGATAATAAAACATTTATTTTAATGTAGTTTGTTATTAAGAATTTACAACTATTTTTGTATAATAAAATAATTTTCTCTAAAATCTGTCTCTCATATTTGGGGAACATATTAACATCAAGACATCCCATTTCATATTATTTTTAAAATTTATTTTTAAATTAAAATTTATTTAAAGCTTGCTTGTGAAATGCGATGCGCTGTGAAATCACATTATTTAATTTTCAAAAATTATGCATTAAAAGTAAAATAAATTACAATTATTTTAAAATAATAATTGGTAAAAACGAAAATGTGCAATAAGTCCTGTTTATGGATATTATTAGTTTAAAATTGGTTAGATATGAGTTGAATGATTTCCTTAAAATTGTTCCAGTATATTAACCACAGACTGCAATATTTACAAGGAAGACATTGCTTTGCTTAAGTTTGTCTCGATCTTCTTTCATGTTATATTTGGGAATTGAGAAAGATACTTTTACGCAATGAGTTTCACACTTCAGATTCAGAAACGTTCTTATGAAGTAAAGCGATATGAAATGAATATAATTTGAAACCAATTCAGCACACTATGTCCAAGAAAGATGAGTTCATTCATATTCCACAGCAAATTAAAATAATAATGCATTTCTAATATAGAAATACATTAATTTGTTGTTGAAATGCATTGTTTGTTATTGATTTGTTTGTTTATTAAAACAAGTGAATAGTTTCTATATTTTTAAAACTGTTTTTTATATATATGATGTTATTTTATATAGCTTTTATATATCTGATAAATATCAGATCTTAAAGTATAGAAGTTGTTTTAAAGCTGAAAGCTCCATGAAATTTTATAGTGAGACAATTTCTATCGTACCCTTCTATGTTCCATCGCCAGAATTCTTTTTAGTTTCGGTATTATAGAAGCAAAAATCATAGAGAAATTCTTGAGTTTATAGATGATAAAAAGATATTTCTTTCACTTTTTCGTTGAAGCAAATATTTTCGAAGCTCCGGTCTTCCACCGCAGCAGCAGAAGAAAAGATGCATATTTGAAATATATAAAAGCGCAAGATATTTGAGTACAGAGATACTATTAGCACGTTAGAAAATATTTGTCAATTTAATGTCGAAACGTAAAGAAATTACGACGCAGTTTTTAAGATATATATTCATCTTGAAAATCTCAGTAAACACAGGATTTTCAAGTTTTTAAAACAAGTGAAGAACTGTTAAAATACATTAATATAATTATTTAAATTAATTAATATAATCATTTACATTATAATTGTTTCACATCATGAACTATTGGGCTTTTTTGAGCTATTAATTGTAACCACTTAACTGTGCGCTGAAGTTGTTGGAATTTTTTGTTACAAATAAATAAATAATAATTGTTATAATAATAAATAATAATTGTTCTTTGTTGTAAATAATATAAAAACTAAGTTTTCTTGGAATTTTACATGAAACTACTGACCAGTCTCTATTGGAATGGCTAGCAAAGGCCAAAAAAGCTATGGCAAAACATAACAATGCAAAATCGTTTATCGATGAACTTCAAGTAGGAATTGAAATCATTGAAACGGCAACTACTCTAGAATATGACTTTAATGTCTAATTGCGCATTATCACATAAAAATGGCAGTTTAATAAGTACGACGTAAGCATCTTAGACAGGAAAGCATAGCAGCGCGGAGATGTTTGCATGGCAGAAGTTAGGAAAATGAATGACGTAATAATTCGTGAAGCAGTATGTATACTAAGTAGGTGCATAAACACAGCTAAGCTGTAATTGATTAATTTTTAGTTACCTTTTGCAAGCAGTGTTATGTAACATGGAAAGATCTCAAATTTAGGAGAAAAGATGAACTTAGAGGAAGAACATAAAATCTAGAATTGTCAATTTTGAAGTTGGCAATTATTTCTTAGCGCAGCCATCGTATTTTATTATATCTTACACACACGCACACACATATATATAATACATAGAAAATAAGCCAGAACCACAAGTTAGTCAAGAATGATGATAGCATGGTCCTGATGATGAAATTGATTAGGCCGTAGCATGCCATCCACAACTTGCAACTGATCCTTAGCATTGTAACAGATTGGTACGAAATATGAAAAATAAAACTAAATGAAAGCTAATGGAATGCCCTTTTATTTAAACGCTATAAGAAAAGTAATTTAGTTAACCTAAATATACGAATAGATAATCATTAATTCCAATAATAAATTCAACTAAATATTTAGGTGTCATATTAGATGCACAATTGGATTTTAAAGATTAGGTGAGCTATGCTCTAAACAAAGCTAATGCAGCACTTATGGCTAATAGGGCGGTGCTCCAAACTGAATATCAGAACTAAATGACAATTCTATTTAATGTCTCCGAACAAAATCATATGTACGAATACACACAGCTTCTTAGTTTTCAGAAACATCCGAATTCATGCGTAAAAACATACGCATTCATGAAAATTTTGAATACCCACGTCTTCATACTGACAGCAGTTCTCAATGAAGACATTTAACCAGCTTTGTGTAGTTGGACTCTACGCTGATTAACGCATTTAAACGTCCTCAAAATATTCGTCATCAAGCGAAACGGTAACTGTAGTCACTTTCTATGATCTCTTTATAAATACTGTATATAGACATGAGTTTTCCTTTATTTTCAATTATTAGCTCACATTAAATTTCAGTTTTATGTTCAGTAGAGTTTATGTAAAAAATATAAAGTATTGTAATTTATAAACTTCATGTTTTGCGTACCTTATACTTCTCATGTTTTATTTTAAACATGAGTCAATATTGTTTCTCCTCTTGTTAGCATTTATTAATTTTCATTTGTTTTTTATCAGTAATATTCCAATGTGAATGATTTGTTAAGTTTCATGTTCTGCTACTTTATACCTTCCGTGTTTCATTGAAACAATTTTTTTTTTATTCTTCAAGATTTCATGAATCAATATTTCTAAAAGCCTAAAATTATTTGACAAATATTAATTCTTCCCACCTATAGACGACTCAGTGAGTTTCATATGTCTATCTCAGATTATTATTAGATTCGCCTCAAAAGACGGCGTATATGGCGCACATACAGTAAACGCCGCTTGGTGTGATCATGTTTGTCCATGTTTGCTTGGCATTTTGATAATAACCGAAGGATAACTTTAAATGATAAGAAAAATAGCCTTTAAAAAGTAACGGAATTTAATTAATTTAATATAGACTTAATTAGAAACATAAAAATAAGTACTTTCAAAGAATTTTAATTATGAAATTGCAAAAGTTTATTTATGTACTGTTCGTAGTATCTTAAATGCAAAAGTTCATTTTTGAACTGCTTATAATGTTTACGAAAATTACTTGACTGATGCTATATCCTTAATATTAGCACTCGGAGAATATATCTCACTAGAAGAAAACTTTCTATGTAATTCAACAGCAATATCCGAATGATAATATTAACTGTGATCACATTAAGTGGCGTCTACCGTAATTTGTTAACGTTACTGTCAACGTCTCAGGACTGTCTACACCATTCATATTCTCTCACACACACATTCATATATATATATATATATAGATTTAGAGAGAGAGAGCTCGAAAAGGAGAGTGAGGGAGAGATGAGTAAAACACAGTTCAAAATCTCATCTAACTGCGCGCTGATAGCAGCAATAAATGGTGGATAGAATGCAGATTAAAATAAAAAATACAGTTAAAACTAATCGCGTATTGAATTCCGAATAAACAACATGCATAAAAAAGAAAAAGAAGCACAGTGTGGGAAACTGCAAGAAATAGGAGGAAAAACGTGCAAAACCAAAAATGAAAATGAAATTTACATCTTTCGCTGCATAGTCATCAGGGGTTGTTACAAAGAAAGAATTCAATGAATAAAACAGACAATGAGCCGACAATGACAGAAGTTTAAAATTTAAAATTTAAAAATAAGTTATAGAAAAATAATCAAAGTAATCTGTGTCTTTATCAGTTCAATCTGGCACTATATGTGTGCATTTTTAAGTAAGTGATATAGTATATACACATAACACATTGATAAATATGTCTTTGTTTAGATATACATGAGAAGTCTACAAAAGAGTAATAACTTATTTGATAACATAGCATTTCAAGTTTGGAATTTTCGATAAGGAAAACATTTAAAAAAAGTGCTTTTCATTTGATTGTGCGAAGTTAACTCCTAGCAATTATTTACACAATTCTGAATTTTTCTTTTTCTAGAACTATGCAAATTGCAAGATTATTTTTAAAGACCTTTCTTCCCAGTAAGTGATATTAACTAATTCTTCATGCTCTTAAACATATAATACACTGTCAAAACAGATTGTAATTATTCATTGTGCTTATGAATTATTCAAAAGCCTAACTGATGCCTAAAATGTTCTTGAAATGTGTAGCATTCGTACAGATCTTGTGAAAACTTAAGAATGGTATAAGTGAGACATTAAACTACATCAGTAAGAAAATCAGTTACTATAAGCAATAAAAGTGATATTTTAATACAAATTTGCGGTTCCTTTGAATACTTTTACTGCCCAGTTCTTGAAAAATAAAAATAAATTGTTTTAAAAGTTCAGAACAGTCGTCAAAAGTCCTTTTGCTTACATGATATGTTGCCCAGAAAGATCATGGCATTATCCAACAAACGAGGAAGACATATTTCTAGTTGAAAAGTACCCGTGTCAGAACAGCATATAGTTAATTCTCCATATAGGAAAAGGCTCTGAAAGGGTATTATTTCTCATTGATGGGACTTGAATATACTATTCCAAAGAGTTGTAAAAGTATGAATGCTGTAATTGTTTAAAATAACAGTGAGCTATGAAGATGATGTACAAGTCCGCTGAATACGCTTGCAAGATCATTAGTGCTCCCTTTCAGCCTCCAAACCTACTTTTCCCGACTTACGAAAATAATCCGTGATAGCGCGGCCAGGTCCTAGAGCAGAATTGCCTCTTCTGTGCGATAAAAACAAGGCACCAGGGACTGGACCAGGAGAGGCTTGAATATTCGGATGGCTCATTCGGGGCTCCGAGGATGCCCAATAAATGACACCAAATAAAACGAGCATGATGACATGACACATTTTCACTGCTTCTGACTTTCGTTTAGAGAACCTGCACGAGATATCTAGCTTTAAATAAGAAATGTTATGTGGCTCTAGTATGAAAGACCTGTGAGGCCATTGATAATCAGGGAGTATTCTCTGAAAAGCCCCATTCACGGTTATTTTGTATATATAATGCAGGAGATGAACAGTCGCAGAAGTTGAACAAAGGAATTTTTCCAAATGCATTGTTTGTGATATTTATTTTATGCATCTGTATGTTTTTGTTTTATATGTCAGGTAAAGACTCTGTGTAAACATTCAGATATGTGACATCCAGTTCCTCTTTATCGGTTCGAAAAGGCAATAGCAAAAAAAGTAATTAAGATTTGTTTCGGAACTGTAACAAGGACTTTTTTCAGTGCATTTTTTAGCTCTCATAATTTATTATGCTATCTAACCAGCAACTAAAATATAAATTATTAGTGCTAAATATGCGTTATTCATCTATGTTACTGGTTTATGCTTTTGATGAGTACACAATCGTTGAAGTTAATGCTGTAAATTACTTGCTGATCATTTTTGGCAAGGATATAACAAAAAGTATTTAATTTAACTACAGTTTATATTGCTAATATATAAGGCATTTCTCCCGCCTTCTTGGCATGCCCTCATGGCGTAGCGGTCAACACACTCGACGAGTATTCGAGAGATCCGTGGTTCGAGTCCCGGCGAGGGCATTGCTCATTTTTCAATATGTCCTGCTTCAAAAAAAAATACCTAATAAATCTACAAGTGGCGTCCGATTTAAAAAAGGGGGCGGATGATGATTCTCCACCGCCAGGATTTAGCGATTGGGTGCCCTGATCCCAGTCGCCCTTTTAAAGGGGGAGTACATAAGGTATTTCTCCCGCCTTCTTAGCACGCCTTCGTGGTGTAGTGGTCAGCACACTCGACAGGTATTCGGATTAAAATTAAATTAAATGTAAAGAAAAAAAATCTGAAAGCTTTCAGATTTTGCCTTACTCCCAAAGGGGAATTTTTTTCCCATTTACATACATATACATGTTTCGAGAGCATTAGGTGCTAACTCCTTTTTGAGCTAAAAATATTTAAAAGCAGCATACATTCAGAATTTACAACAGACAGTGTCGCGACTTGGAGATAAAAAAATGTTTTATTCCCTATAGTGTTGATATTGCTCGCTTTGAAATCGTTGAGCTTTTTAAAGATTTATAAAATATGAAATAGATTATAAAACAAATTCTAAATTCAAAATTCGGGCTTCCAGGCGCCCATTTTCAGATGGAGGAGTACGTTATTAAAAATTTTATGGCTTTAGGTACCGTTGTTTCTTCGTAATGTGAGGAATATTCATACATTCATGCAGATTATTAGATATTTAATATCTCAGATATTTCTTTAGATATTTTTTTTCTTTTCTACATTCTTAGATATCTAATTTAAATATAATACAGCTCTTTGAAGTCTAATAACTCTTCTGGGCTAACGGCCTTTTGGACTAGAAAGGATAAAAAAATCAATTAATGTAAGTTAGATTAAAAAAAGGGTTAAATACTAAATTAAAATACCGTATCTCATCTTATTTAGGCCTTCGTCTACGACTCAAAAACTAAGAACACGGACGCCGATGAATTCCAGCTCAGTTAAAACCTAAATATACATAGGGTCCATAAGAGTCTTTATCCCACCTATTTGCTCAACTGTTAGTAGCAGGCATATACTTCCAAATAGAAAACCGTTTTAAATAGTATTAATATTAATTTTTGGCATTTTTAAATTTACAAAATAATCTGAATTTTTACATGTTTTCCTGGTTTCAATGAGTAGTTATATTCAGTAGAAAGTTGAAATAATTCTAAGATATAAAACCCAAAACGTTTGACTTCCATAGTGCTGACCACTACACAACGAAGGCATGCGAAGAAGGCGGCAGAAATACCTTATACACTCCCCCTTTTAAAGGGTGACTGAGGATTAACGGGCCCAATCGCTAAATTGGCCCCAGTCGCTAAATCGAGAATCATCATCCACCACCGTTTTTAGTTCGGGCGCCACTGTAGGGATATTAGATTTATTTTGGAAGTAGGAGTCATGAAAAATGCTCAATGCCCTCATCGGGATTCGAATCACGGACTTCTGGAATACGGGCCCAGGGTGCTGACCACTACACTACGGAGGTATGCGAAGAAGGCGGGAGAAATACTTTACACACACCCCCTTTAAAATGCCGACTGGGGATCAAAGGACCTAGGATCAAAGGATCAAAGGATTCTGGTGGCGGAGAATCATTATTCACCACCGTTTCAGTTCGGGCGCCAGTGTAGAGTCATTAGGATATTTCGAAGCAGAGGAGACATGAAAAATGAGCAACGCCTTCGCCGGGAATCGAACCACGGGCCTCTGGTTCACGTGTCGAGCTTTCTGACCATTACACTACGAAGGCATGCGAAGAAGGCGGGAGAAGTACCTTATACACTGACCGAGATATTTAATTTTCAAGTGCACAATTTTTGTTGATTTTGCAATGTTAGAAACGGAACTTTATCGCCTTCTTGACGAATGAGTTAAAAAATCAATTAATAGAGGTTGTTGCTATTGTCATTTAAACCAATTTAATGATATTCCTTTATGATTTTATAATATGCAACATTCTTCAGGTATATAATTTTGCTACAAGTGGTTAAGTCGAGTCATGCAAGTAAGTTAGAAGTTTTCTGAAGCTGAAACCACATTCTTAGTATTCTCAAAAAATGCTATTTTTTGGAATCATAACCTAAAAATCACAAAAAAAAATCCATAAAAAAGATCCTTAAAAGCCCGAAATTTGAATTTGGATTTGTTTTATTATCTATTTCGTAATTTTTAAACTTTAAGAAATTTTTGATTAAGAAACTCAGCGATTTCAAGTCGAGCATTGGCAACCAACTGTACGAAATGAAATATTGTTGCGAAAAATTCGGCGGTTGCGCCTGTATGTAAGCTTTCCGGCATAGCACTAGGGTTGCCATAAAATAGTGTATGGTAGGGTTGCCAGATTGGCGACTTTATCGCCCATTTGGCGACCAAATTGGCGATATCCCATGGTCCAATCGGGAAGCTTCTAGAATAACTTCCTGTCGAGATATTTCTCGAAACGTGTGGAACTTAAAGAAAAGCTATATAAACCCTTGCGTTTCTGAGAGGAGTAGTTGAGAAGAGTGTGATGAAGATTGTGAAGTATTGCGAAGTTGTTGTTGAGCAGAGTGTGATTAAGTAGTGTGATTAGTTGTGAGAATAGCTTTACTGTGAGTGCTAAGCTACGCGAGAGTTTAGTGAACGGAAAGCGATCGAGATAGTGTGCTTTGCCGTGAAGCTACCTTTACAGTATAGCTTGACAGTGCATTGGTGATTGTTCCACGGTGTTTATTATAAGTTTAGTGTTGCCGTGAAGCTACCTTTACAGTTACAGCCTGAAGCTGTGTTGCTGATTGTTTCAGCGTATTTATTGTAGATTTTCGACGCTTTTAAAGGTAATTTTGGAACTGTGCTGTAAATAGTGATTCTTGTAAATAAATTGTGCTTTTGACTGTTCTGCATCGTGTTTTCAACGGATACTCTCAAATCCACGAACCCGTAAAACGCAACAACTGGTGTCAGGAGTGGGGTCTGAGAGACTTATCTCCAGAGCTCGAGACTGTCTGTCGGAAATTTAAAGGTATGCTGTTTTTAAATATTTTTAGCCCAAAGGGTTGTTAGCCGAAATGCTGTTGAAACGTGTAGTACGTGTACATGGAAAAAACATCCCTTTGGGCGTAATATGAAATCTGAAGGCTTTCAGATTTTTTTCTTATTAATTTTTAATTCTTAATTTATGCAAATAATATTCATAAGTTGGTTATGTGTCAATACCGAAGCTTTCTAGCGTTTTACAGAGCACAAGTTCTATAACATTCTGTGAACAGGATATTATTTTTTGAAAAGCCTTATTTTCACCAATACATTTCTCTACAATCTGTATTTGATACCAGATCCTTTTTTCTAGTATTTTATTTTAAATTTTTAAACTTTGGATATGACCTTAGATTTTAAATATAAATATTTCAGTCAATTTTTATTGGAGAGTCATACTTCTTTTATGCTTTAATTTTTATAACGAGTATCAAATTTTCTTTAATTATAAGGATCGGGGGACTGCAAAAAAAATCAGATTCCCTCTTTTTTAAAAAATAGATTTTTTAAAAACTTAAAATTCAAAAAATAGATTTTTTAAAAATTTAAATGGCACAATATTCAAATGAATATTGTGCCATTTAAAACATTTTTGAAACTGTAAGTATATGCTATTGCCAACGGTTGAGATTTGTAGAGTGTAATATATTCTTTTTCAAACAGACCATAAAAATGTATAACGTTAACAGATCACAGATAAGAATAGCAAGAATGGTAGAAATAGTATGGGAATGTTGAAGAAAATTTTAATGTAAGAGAGAGAGATGAATGAAACACTTTCTAGCTACAATCTTCTGCCGATATAATTAAAGTTATCAAGCAGAATTTGTGACAGGAAGGAAAATGACACCGAAAGCTAGGGTTGGTTTACAAGTTGAGAACAAGCCGAAAGTTCTGCTTAAGTGACTTGATTCATCCCCAATATTCAACTAAATTCATCCAAAACACCCGTAGGTGCTCTTTATTCAGTGTTAAGTCACAGAAGTCACTAATATCCGAAATAATTCAGTCATTCATATTTCAATATGTTATACACGTCGTCATTTGGCTTGAATATAAACGACTATTCCTTTTCCCTGTCCTGATATAAATCGTGGATAACTGAAACCGCCGATATACGATGGCATCATCAAGCTGATCATAAGAAATCAACGTGTTCTCAAATGACGTGCGGCAAATTTATTGGCCCTTCGGAAGGGTTTTCAGCATTTGTTGACACTTTTCCTTCCTTTATGCGTATCACTTTCCTTCATAAGTTGTTTCACACAAAAATAAAATGTTATGAGATGAAAATAATTTATTACAGAAATTGTGGTTCAGCTTCCTAAAAAGAAGTGTCAAAGTTCGCCTTATTTAAGACTCCAATACACTCTGGCTAAAATTATGATTTGTGTCAAGAATTTCAAAGTAGCGAAGCCGAGCTCCAATGTGTTATGGGTGCAATTTAAGCACTTTTTCCTCAGGCGGATAGAAGTCTGTTATTATCCTTAGTCTACAGTTTTATCATACTGGAGGAGAAATCTACTAAACAGGCTGCTCCAACCAAAGACTGGAGTTTAAGATAAGAACATTCGTTAAATTGCCTTGCTGGTTACAATTTCAGCTTACATTTAATTGCAACTGTATCTTCATTATACATTTTCTTTTCAATAAGTTTTCGATTTTGTGCAAGTTCTAAAAAATTTTTGTACATAAGCCACATTTAACAGTTGTTACAATCAGAAAATGAATTGCATTTTACAGTAACTTATGGATCACCGTTATTCACTTAAGAATTGGTAATTACATTTAGAGTTACGAAGTAGAAATTTTTATTAATATTTTAAGACTGTATAAGACTTTTTTGCAAGAGTTAAAGTTTCGTTGCCCCGTGGTCAATGGCATTATGTTACGATTATATGAAGAGTTGTTATGACTGCTTTGATCAGGAGTTAGAAGGTCCCTCTGCTTGCCAGTTGATTATCCTACCATTGTATATCAGCAAAGCTGTTAACCACATTTCCCTAATTTCTACTTGTATGCTGTGCTGGAATATGCCGCTGTACTCCTTTATGTATTTCGGAAACCTGTCTCATTCAAGTGCTGCGTCCATTGATGTTAATAAATCCATTATAACAATTGATGCTGAAAGCTGAAACAACAGTTATAAATATGTTTTGTGTTCCTGTCCGTGGCTAATAAGCAAACTGCTGTCATTATTTTAGAGAATATCTCGTCTCTGACATTTTAATAATTCAGTTAATCAAGAGTTCTTTATTTGAATGACCAAGCTCTTTGGATTCTCAAGTAATATAGAGAGCTTCAACGGATATTTGGTTATTAGTAGGTCTTAGGTTCTCATTACTGCAGAAAATACTTCATTAATAATAATTCGATTAAATCGAAAGTTAAGTCAATCGGTATCATTTTTGCCTTTAATTTCATTTCCATGTTTGCCAAGAGCAAACACATCTTTTTACTTGCATCTTGTCCTTTACAGATTATATTTATGGTTGGTTACAATGTTGTATACTTCTAATTTGATTTGGGCTTTAAGTCTATTAGTGTAACATCAAATCCTTATTCTTAAACACATTTGAATAATGTAAAATGTACTAAATGTTTTGCTGATTTTATTTTGTACATCTATTTGAGTATTAGGACGCATAAAGCATCAGAGTTTTTTTATTTTTTATTTTTCAGCCTTATGTCATCATTCGAAGAAGATTCAAACTTTAGTCTAGAATTGTTCTAGATAACATTATTTATCTGGAACTAGTTTAAGCAATTCAGTAAGAACGTATTAAGTTGGCAACGAAATAGCATGTCTCTCAAACTATTGTGTAACATTCTAAGGTATATTCTGTTCATTATAATTTTATGAAATCCAGGTTACAATTAATACCTTTTTTAATGAATTTAGTGATTATTCAGCCATTTGGTTATTCTCTGATTCGAGTGAAAGAAGCGTAATCTTAACATTCGTGCCTCCTGAAAATTTGTTTTTCTAAAAAAATAATCTTTCCGACTCTTTACAAAATTCTACATTTTGTAGAAATTTTTGTGTGTCTACCCATATGAAGCATATACACACACAAAAGGAGGGAAGTAATAAACATAAATGTATTTATTAGTTTCTTTCTTTTTTTAGCTCTTTTGAATTCGGTATATAAGTATATTATGTTTTCTTAGAATCATGCTAATTTCTTTATTCAAAACTACGCCATTCTACGCATCAAAAATCTTTTTTGGCTTACCATTACAAAAATTTTTCTATGACGTATATCCTAAATTACTTCCTTGTTTTCCAAAAATATTGATAAACATTCTAATGTTAACTGAAATCACATGGAGAAATATACTAAAACAAGAATAACAACTTATCATTTTTTTCCTTGCACATTCTGAAGAGAGAATCATTAAAATCAATTCATTTGGGAAGGAATTTCCAAATACCTTCCTTTGTTAGATATATTGCATACAAAAACGGTCCCATATGAGCACTTTTCTATGAAATGTCTTTTTCCCTCCAGATGTACATTTTCAAAGACGCTAATGAGTTTTCAACTTAAATGAAAATATATGGATTCCTAACTTAAAGAGAAATTCGTTTTCTACAGCCCAAACCTGAAAAATTTAATTATTATAATCTAATCAGCTTTTGCTAAAAAGTACGTAAAGAATTATTTATTTAAAGGTTTAAATATTTATATTATTTTATCGGATTATTAAATTTCTCCAATAATATTTTGGAATGCTATTTTTCGCATCATTTTGCATTTAAAAGAAAGAAATATTAATAATATCATAGGAGGAAATATATATAAAATTAATAAAAAAGTATATAATAAGAATAAATAGGAGAGACTTAACAGTTCTTATTAAGCTTTAAAGTTTTGTTTCCTAATTTAACGTCGTTTAATGCAGGTTCTGAAGATATATACGATGCAAACTATTTTTACAATTTTTTGAAAACGTACCTCTTATCTCAAGTAATTTTATGCACTTAAGTATGTATATTAATAAAATGTTTGCTACTTCAATAAATTCTCAACATTTTTATCCAACTATACAGTCCAAATGTACGAGTTTATGTTTTTCAAAGGAAATAATAAAGAACAAGGAAAGAACGAAAATAGGACGTAAATTAGGTTTATAATTTTAAACAATAAATACAGAATATTTGCAAAGGCAAAATTTGTTACATCTCTTGTAAAAGATATTATAATTTATCGACTCACTTTCAAACAAAGCGCGAATTAAATTTTCTCATCAGTCAGCAAATTACAAATTGCTATTATTTTTAAATAAACAATATAAATTCAAATTCACACAGAGAGCAAAAATTAAAGTATTTAAAGAAATTCTAGCTTTTTTTGCCCCTTAATTTAAATATGTTTAATTTACAAAATAAAGTCTGAAATGATATGTAATTAAGGAATAAGGACATTCTAGTTTTTTACATAAATGCAAAGTATTTTTCAATTTCAATCTGAAATTGAAATGAACTTGTTTTTTACGGCGGTCACATTGTTTTTAAATGAGTAATGTGGAAAATGGCCCTTTAATACAGTCTCCAGTTTTTCTATGAAATTTCACATCAGTAAACAACCTTGTTTTAAACAAATGAAACTGAATTCCATTTTCAAAACTTCATTTTCATTGGTTTAATTAGACATTTAAGAAACGTCATTAGTCTTTTAACTTAAGCAGCTAATTTTTTCGCCAGAAAAAGTTTATATTTTTCATTACAAATATAGTTGATAGCATTATCATAGTAATCAGCATGCAACTAAATGAAACTGTATCGTCTTTACACTGAAGGTTATCTGAGTATAAACACGCATACATCTGAGTAAAAATAAAATCGAATTAACAGCATGTTGGGGCTATGATTTATTAGCCTGGACGTTGCATAAAAAATAAAATGGGAACTATTTTTAAATAACTAAGCCGTCTGAAGTGTAAATCCGTTTTAGAAATTTATTCCCTTAAAAATGTGAGAGGAATTGTTAAAACAAATTTTTTCTGCATTAATAGGGTATTGCTTAAACATCTTTATGATAAAATGATCATTAGGATAGTTCAAGAAAATTAATAGCAATGAAGGAAAATGTTGTCAAGCCTACATTATCCAGCCAATTAGTTTGGGCATTTATAAATTACCAACATAAGCACAAGTAATTGATAATTGAAAATCACACCTGAATTTCTTTGAACTAAAGAAAATTTGAACATTCTTCAGAAAAAAGAAATGTAAATGCAACGCATATAAAAATGCACTTAAAAATAATATATTTGGTTTTTAGAAAAATTTTTACTTGACATTATCGCCCTTTGAAAATTAATCTTGTTACTTATTTATAATTTAATTTAGATAATTTCTTATATTTTTGTTAAGCTAACATGCGTATGTATTTAAATATCGTGCAATCAAGATACTTCCCACTCAAAAGTTATCAAATTGTTTATATGAGTTTCTCTGTCTCTCCTCATTTTTCCCTTTCACGAAACTGTAAAATAATGCTCTAAATTCCACTTAAATATTATTAGAAAAGCTTATTTTAAGAGATGTTTCGATGTATGCTGTATTTTCATTGAAGTTGTTCTTTATAAAGTCCAATAATGTTGCAAACAATTATAAACTTTTATTGCAATTAACGAGCACTATCGAAGTTTGTGAAGACAGTTACGAATTTTCATATATTTTAATTATGATGATTTAAAAATTTTCCTTTCTTATTTCTGTTTTTGTGAGCATTAAATTATTAGCACACTAAATTATTGTTAAATGTTGAATGTTATTTATTAATTTAACGCTTTTTTGAAACAACAAAAGAAAAATATGCTTCAATATAATTAACAATATTTTTTAATTCTTTAATAATAAAATTCTCGGAAATATTACTATCTAATTTGTAAATAACGCGTAATTCTCTAGCTTCATATAGCTCTCAGGATATGACCACCTATTTAAGATGCTGTTAGGATAGACTCGTTTTGCTTGGAAAGCATTTAGAAAAGAAATTTTCTAATTCTCATGCTGTTAAAAGAATGATTCTGTAAAATATGTCAGCCACCTATATCTATATACATCTCTTTCTCCATACATATATCCAGATACATATATAAAGATTCAAATGCCTTACGTATATATGTATATGTATAATTGAAATGATTCATGAAAACTGCATATATATATATATATACATATATACATAATCGAAATAGCTTACAAATGTTGCATACATACGCTTTCCTAGAATCTTCTTACAGAAATGGACAAATGGATGGATTAATGGATTAATGGATTAATACCAACATATTAAACAAATATGTTATAAATATCCTCTCAAATAAATATCCTCTCAAACAAATGGATTAATACCAACATATATATATATATATTCCCCTCCAAGATATGAAAAAGCTAAAAGCTGAAATAGTAATAAATTTGTTTTCTGTATTTCTTCGGTATTTTATATCGAGATATTTCCACAGACAGTGGTTTACATGCATTTCAGTGTATTTTACTTCTTGTCTACGCATTTGCACTTTTTTCTTTCATGGGTTTAATCCAATTTAGAAGCAACACGAATTTTGTAAACCAAAATGAGATTCACATAGCTTAGTTTATCTTGTAGTCAGTGCAAAGATATTTATTCATAGATTCAAATTTGAATAAAATTTCAAAGCATAGAATATATTAAATTATGTTACATAAGTTCATTCAAACAGTGTTGCTGTACAATACGCGTCAACAAAAGAATACTTGAAGTAAAAATTAGTGTTTATAACAATCTTGTAAGCAAATAATAAAGCATTTCTCAGGTAAATTCGATTAGTAGCAGCTTTAGGTTCCTTAAACATAAAGGTTTAATTTTTATAGTGTTCTATGTAACAAATTGCAGTCCTTTTCTTGAACGTTCTCGAAGAATAAATATTTCCCGTTGTTCAAAGTCTCATTTATTTTAAAAAATCCAAAAAATTATTTTACGTAGTTATATGTTTCTAGCTACATTGTATTTGCTTCCAATTATTAAAAGCAAAGTCGCTAAGTTGCACAGACACGCGTACATGATTACATAATACGCAAATAAATTGGTGGTATAGGTAGATATAACTGCAAGGTGGTTGATGTTCCTTTAGTGAAATGATACGAATATGTTGACCCATATATTTGAAAGCTGGTCTCGAATAGTATAGGCTAAGATGTCGGGAAAGTTTCAGCCACCAAGACGACTGGTAAGTCCACTCAATACACTTGCAAGACCATTTCCAATTCCGTTTATAGTATTTGCTACTCCTCCAATTGTATCTCTCACTGTTCCAGTTGCAAGACCTAATATTAAAGAATTAGGAAAAGATCGTGATATTCCACCGTCGTCTCCTCTATTGTTGGTAAAGTCACTAGTGCGTGGAACAGCTGGTTCAGGAATATGCGGATGGTTTTGCCTGGGTTTTGAGAGTACACAACAAATGGTACACAGCAGAACGAGCATCTCGTAATGAAACATTATTCGTTGTTGCTTTCAAACGCTTACAGAACTCTAATGCTAGGTGTTCAGCTTTAAATAACAAGAGTTCGATAAATAGGTATGAAAAGAATTGTGAAGCCATGGTGTATTATCCAGTGCTCTCTGAGGGGGTTCCATTCACGTTCATTATATACAGAGGGCACAATGGGCAATAATAGCAAAAACTGCAAAAGAACACTATAGTAACTCATAGCGTGGTTTTTGTATCTATCATTTTCAAAAGCCCGTCGATGCTATGATATTGTTATTCACAGTACAGAGAAAAATTAGAATGGTTTATTTTCAAGCATTTGAATTTGATCTCGTGAAGTTACAAAATGGCATATAAAGGAAGTACCAGTGCTTTCAATAATATATAGCAACGTTTCAGGCATTAAAAATTGACTAACATTTGTAAAATATGATTTGAAAAGATGACTTCTTAGGTAGTCTGAAAATGCTTTTAGGAAATTTGTATAAAGAATTTTAAGTTAATTAAAAAACGTTTCCTAAGATGCACTTCGATTAGTTATTATGACACGAAAATCATGAAAAGAGGTCTACCTAATTCAATAACACGGCAGTGGTTGTGGAAGAGGTTCTGGGCTCCGAACTCTGGTCCGAATTGGTATCGAATTTACATCTGTAATATATTTTTAGTTTTAATACGTATTTTCACATTTGATAACTAAGTAAGACCTATATTATGAAATTGTATTTTATTAGTGGGCATAATGTAATGAAATCAACTCACCCTTGGTTTGCTTGATTATGTCAATGCACTCGAACAGAGGGACCGACTATTTAAAGAGAGGGACGATTTCCTGAAAGTTCTGACAGAAAATGACTCATATTCACGAAAGACATGGGAGATACCACGAAATTACTCAATGCGGGCGGCCCGCTCAACGCGATTTAAACCTAGGTCGAACTTTTAGTGTTTAGCGACTTTTCCAACCGGCTGTTGGTAAGGCATTTAACGTCACAGATATAGATAACTATATGATTGTTCTTAATAGAAATATTCAATCAAGAATTTGATTTGAATATTTTTACCTAAAATTTTGCTTCCTTTTCAATTCAGTCATTAAACTATTATTTCCCTGTCTTCAATATTATTATGGTATCATTATCTTAAAAGAGTTATAAACATCGCCCAAAAAGAGAACTGAATTTGAAGCCTTTCCGCTTGCAAGCACTAATTTATTGGGTCAGTAAAGCCCTTGCCAATAATTAAGGCATACGTTTAATCGTAACTTATACGAAAGTTTAATGGAATTGCTAATTCTTCCACCGCAAAGCTAAGTTTACAGTGTTCACCTTCATTTACGTTACCGTGTTTGTATTTGAATGAATTCTAGATTTGGTTAAGTTGAATTCTTAACCTGATACAAAAGTTCAGGCAGATTTAAAAGTAGTAACAGCTTTAGATTCAATTTCTTACAAGCTGCCAATAACAACGATTCGGTTATGTGACCGCACTTATTTGATTCGATTTGAATATCTGGAACAAATAGATAAATAAATTTTAGTTGTTTGCTTTCAATATTATTTAAAATTATTTTAGTTTAATCACAAATAATAACTGAGTCAGAAAAGAACCAAATAAAATTCACCAAATTTTGAATATACATTTAAATAAATCTAATATATCTTCCCTTCAAAGTAAATCCTTTCTGTAACTGTAAGTCGATACAACAGTTTATTATCAGAAACGTTTTAATTACAGTGTATCTATCACTCCCCGCAATTTAGTTTGAATGTCATCTGCAGTCATCAAAGAAATCTATTTATACTTAATACCATTAAAAGAAACTGGAGACCCAAATTCCTCAAGATTAGAAAAGAATATAATAGCTCAGTCATTGCCTGCTGGAGAAATCGGAGTCGCAAAGAATCTGTTTAATTAAAGAAAGGTAAGGTGTTAAGAAAACGTTGTTGTTTATAAAAGGGATTATGCCTTAACTATTCATGCCTTTAAGTTATCAGTAAATGAGATATTCCACTCTGATGGTTTTGAGGAACAAGAATGTTTGCGTCGAAATATTTTAGCAACAGAGGGTCGAGAACTGCTAGCTTAAACGCAACAAATCACATATCAGCAGTATCCTTGGTATATTATCTTTCCTACTTGCTGTTCTGTGATAATTGTATTTCGAAGGCTTAATTACAATTCAAAGGAAGACTGGCATGATTCCGAAAAGAACTTTCACATAGAGTCGCAGACAATGCTACATACATTTCGATTAAAAAAAGGAAGCATTCCATTCATGGTGAAAATTATAAGATCTGAGCGTAAACGGAAACAGGAATACTGTAAAGAGTATTTCCTTTTGATAAAAATTTCTTTAATTTTAGAGGTTAATTTTTATTTTCAAAATTTGACTGATATTGTTTCTTTTTTAACTCCTCGAAGATATAGTAAAATTAAAGACAAAGTTTAGACTTTGTGTTCATGGTTTAAAGCTTTAGATGAAGCTATTCGAATAACTTAGAATATCATCGTGAAATGTTTACTTTTTACCATAAGTACAGCCGATAGCTAGATAACTTTGATAAATGAACACTTATAAAACACAAAATTACTTTCCTTAAGATGAAAGAAATTGATATACATAGATTTACCCAGGCATACTATCTCTTGTAAATACAGATAAGCTAAGTCATGTTGAGAATTAATATTGAATTCATATGTCATAAAAGTTTAGTTATTATTGGTATCATAACTTAGAAAGCCAAAAATCAAATTATTAACTTTAGAACAACATGTTTCTACTTGTAATTGCACTCAGTTGAAGGAATTAATATGCAACAACATCTTTTAAAGCATCTGTATTTAATTAAAGATCAATAAAAGTATAACTTCAGAAATTTAAACTTAATTATCTTAGAAAGTAAACTGAAACAGTACTGGTAAAATCAGAGAATCTGAGGCAATAATTAGTGTTTGACGCATCTAAATGAAAAGTATATTTATTTGGTATAACATTTATAATTTATCATCTGAGGGATTTCTGTATCAATACATTAACATCAGATTAATATATATTTTCAGCTGTAGTCTGCTGGGGGAAAATTAAAAGAATATATTGCATACTATTAAGAGGTACTGAGAAATTTTAATAGTTAAGTTTGCATTTGTTAGCAAAATTATTCAAATAGAACATGCACTACAAAAAAAAATTAATAAATTAAATATTTTTTATACAGAACATGCACTGCTAAAAACATTATTACAAAGAATGAAGACATCGCAGATAAAACGTTCATAAATGTATTTTATAAATAATTAAAAAACCTTATTATTGCAATTAAAGGAAAGTTTTCTTAGAACATTGAACATTTTTGTTCCTGAGAATCAATTTATAGGTTTCCTCCCACTTGAATATTGAGTTCATAAACATCAAGAACCGAACTTTCTTAATTTTAATTTATTTTAATAACGGAAAGCAAAATAAGCATC
>KK122274.1:101684-115343 GCA_000611955.2 Stegodyphus mimosarum
CTTTCAGGTTTAATTTTTAAATGAAATAAAATGATTTTTAATTAAATAAAAATAAGTTTTTCAAATATGTATATATATATATAGAGAGAGAGAGACAGATAGCTGAATAAATCTAAATAAAAATAAATAGATAAATAAATCTAGATAAACATAATCTTTAAAATAGTGGTAATGTTTCTTTGTAATTACATATTTCTTTAGCGACTTTCAAAACTTAATTTTTCCCAAAATTTCAAAAGATACTGTTTTGCAAAGACAGTATAGTATTATTACAACATCGCTTATCAGGAGATAAAATTCTGAATTTTTCTTTCAATAACATGACCCGGTTTATAATTATGTTTCTGAAACAAATGCATTAATCTTAGACTTCCTTGTGCTTAGTAAATTAATAATTATTATCCCTTCAAATTTGATAAACCTAACGAAATCTATAACTATGGAAGGTTATTTTAATTGATATTTCTTGAAATTTTAATGAACAAAGTTTTCGAATTCCAGTAATGCATTCATTGTGATTCTTCTTTCAAATGCTCTAATAAACGAGAAATACATTTCATTAGCAGTTCAGGATAACGTTCAGAATTCTTATTTCTTAAAGAATAAGTTTTTTTGAAGCATCATTACAATGACCAACTAGTAGGTATAGTTATTGGTTGTGCAGGTGCTTATGTGGATAGTAAAATTTGCAAATTAATTTCATAAAAATATGCAGAAAAGTGATTATTCCTATAATGTCGTGACAAAAAGAAATATTGCCCTGACTGTCTGTAAAGATGAACGGCTGGTTCGTAAGAGATAATCTCTCAGTGAAACAACACTCATCCACCAAGACGACTGGTAAGTCCACTGAATGCGCTGGCAAGCCCATTTCCAATTCCATTTACGGTATTTGCCAATCCTGCAACTGAATCTCTCACTGTTCCAGTTCCAAGACCTGCGATTAAGGAGTTGGGAAAAAAGTGCAAGGTTCCACCATCATCTCCTCCATTGTTAGTAAAGTCACTAGGTCGTGGAACTGCAGGTTCAGGAATTTGTTGATTATTACTCTTCTGCTGAGGTCTCGAAGATACGCAGTAAATGGCACCCAACAAAACTAACACATGTAAATGAGACATGTTTCGTGCTGGTATCCTTGCCACAGAGAACTTTACGAGATGTTCAGCTTTAAATACGAAGCGTAAGATAATATATATATATAAAAGCAATTGTGAAGTCATTTACAATCACTATTTGTTCTCTAAAAGTGTTCCATCTAGAAACTTCATGTGTACACTGCACAATACACAAGCGACTGCAAAACTATCACCAAGAAGCATTCTCAAGGCTCATAATATGCAATATTTACTTACATATCTGTGTCATTTTTATATGCTGATGAGAATACTGCATTGTTTATTGTAACGTGTAAAGAATTTAAAGATCGCTTCATTTCTGCAGTATTTAAGCTCATTTTATGATTTTCCCCTAAATGTACCAAAATAGCAACGATAAAGGGAAGATAACTATTTAGGTTATAACGCTTAATGAGTCTTTAAAGTCTGTTCAGTAATATGTGTTGAATATTTAAAATTTGTTTAATTTACGAATGTTTAGAAACTCTTGAAGTGAATGGTTTTATTTTTTATATTTTGGGAGGAAACAAAACTAGCATTACATTGGTCAGTTCTTTTATCCTCATATTAATGTATCCATTGTGCAAAAAATACAGAATACTGTTGAAAAGACTATTGTTAGACTGTCTTTCAGTTTTCACAGAATATTTAAGCTGAAAAGGCGGAAGTTGTTACCGGATGATAACCCTCTTTATTTTGGCGATATTCTAACTATGAAAAAAAAGTTTTATATCTTAAAAGTGGCATAAATCTGTAGGGTATCTACGTTAACTAACCAGTTATTATAATTTCAGTCTTTACTATAACTTCTCCTTTTCGTATTCTTCACCAGAGTTGAAAATTAGTTATGAGCACTGATCCTGAGTTTTGAGACCGAGAGTGCTTCTGGCAACGCGTTTATGTCAGCTCTAACAGTGGTTATTATTCCTCAGTATCGCGCTGCTGCATTTTAAAGCTGACGCTTCGGTATAATTATTGAGCTAGTTTCTTATATAATATTTACTTGTACACTACGCAAAAAATGGGACTGTTTTGTATCTCCCGTTCTACTGGGTCGATGGAGGAAATTCAACTTGCATTTTACATGTCTCGAAAGCGCGACATAGGATATGTATTAGATTTATACACCCACTTCCAAAAGTTAAGCATGAAGATGTAAAAGGCAAAAAAATCAACAAATACTACTTTGATTGACACAAAATTCGACAGGAAGGTAGCATATATATTTATGCATAAAACAAAATTAATAATTATATACAGAAATGAAAACAATATTAAATTTTTGTAAGTTATCAGATAATGACATACTGGAGACTTAAACAGAATTATGTATAAAGTGAAAATAAACAGCATAAAATGAAAAAAATGACAATAATAGGGTATGTGATCCCCTCTTATCAGTATACAAAGTTTACGCCTTGTGACCACGCTTTCCATTAGGTGGTCAACCACCGCAGAAGTAAGCAATCGCCATTCTTCTTGTACAGCAGTTTCGAGCTCAATAAGAGCGGCTGGAGGTGGGAAACGTGATGATGCAGCATTTAGTTCAAGCGCCAATCTCGAAGTATACTTCCAATTACTTCCCGAAGACATGCGGAAAAGAGGGAGAAAATACTTTATGGGAAACGTAACAAAATCCTCAACAATAACCTTTAACACCTAATAACAGTAATTCTAAGTGCTCGTAATTTTTATTACTAATAATATTCTTGTTTTTGTCCCATATAGTATTACAGTTTACTACGTTAGTATTATGCGTACAAAAATGTGAGCTAAGACCATAAAATGAGAGCTGAAGAGTATACAAGTTATACATGTGAGAGCAAGTCCGAACACCAGGGCGGCTTGTATAGATTAATCGGGTATCGTACGTATCCCGCACTATCTAAAGTTGCACTCCGAAGTCAAGACATTGAATGGTCATACAAGGGCAAAGTATCAGATTATTCTGCATACATTGCATAAAGTAGAATATACAAAATGCAGGTAACAGATATGAGGACACAATACCAATTCATACTACTTTTGATGGAATAGCATTATCCTAAAAGCTCATTGTTGAGTAAATTTTGCTGTGCTCTGAAACCATGCCAAAAATAACTTTGTAATTAAACATTCTCCTGCGTGTTACATCGCATGTTAACACATTGCTACACATACTCGTTAAACTATACATTTCATGATATGCATTGTATTGATCATTGCACTGTACTGAAGGCACATTTATGAAACTCATTGCTATACAAGTTATACACCAAAAGATAAATAAAATCATTATCCATAGCACTCAGGCAAAAATAGTTAGCGACCAGAAAGCTCGGCTCGTCAGTATGCTCAATGCCCTTAAATCATTTCTCACGTAATGCATCAAATATATTAAAATATATCGTATTATAGGTATCCTATTTATTAACAAAATTTGGCACCTTAAAAATTATCTAAAATTCGTATTATAGTATTAAACCAAAGTTTTGAAATGGGAGTATAGTTTTCTTCTATTATAATGCTGCTCGATATACCCCACTTTCGGATATCACCCGGCTTTTGCCTAGAACATATAAATAATAGCCATTCCTGAGAAAAGCGCCTAACAGCGAAACAATAATGTTTCAAGTGTCAGTATCTGTTACTACCATTAATCTGATCTACACTTCCTTTTATAAGAACAAAAAAGTGGATTTTATTAAAAAAAGAGCAATTTTCCGCACTAAAAAATTTCAAAGCGAAATGACAGCTGAAAATTTCAAAGTTTCTTAAATATATTGTTACGAATTTTATACTTAGATAGGAATTTTACTAGAATTATAATTAAAATTGTTATATTTTTCTGTGTAATGTAGCGCGAGACAAATTTTAAGCGAAGGCTATGCCAGAAAAGTAAAAATACGGAGACACGTGTTAATATTGAGTAAATGGGTATCTCGGTAATTTGTATTGAAACTGAATAAATACAACTGACCACTATGTTAGCCGTAAACGCAATTCCATCCTCGTAATGCTTTCCAGTAATTTCGAGAAGCAGAACTTACTAGAAATATCTCGCGGCCCTTTGAAAACTATTTCAGGCCGAAGAGAGAGTATCTGCTCTCTCACGCCTGATATGTTTTTGGCCTTTTATTTTATTATTAGTCCCGAAGGACTATTACTTTCGTTTTGCGATTTTGCGTTGAATCACTCTGAATGCCCGTTTCACTTTTCAAATTGTTGCCACTAAATGTTATCGCTCTGCATTAAATTTTAAAAAATGAAAAATCTGCATAAATGTATGCATGTTTCTCGCATTGTGATAAAACCTAGAGCCATCGAATTTTGAATGACGTAATCCTACTGCGAATATGGGCATCTGGAAGCCCTAATTTTGAATTTGAAATTTGCTTTATTATCGATTTTATGTTTTGTAACATTTCAACGAATTTCTGATTAACAAACTAAATGATTTCAAAGCGAGCAATGGCAACACTGTACGGAAAAAGAAAAACATTTTTATCTCCAGCGCACGAGACTTACGGAAATTCTAAAGATATGTTCATTTTAAAATGATTTTGCGATATTGATTTTGAACTGAATTTTATGGTTTGAGTACGTAGTACATGATATTTAATAAAAAAAGGTAGCACACGAAACGTTAAAAAAACGCGCCTTTGGACGTAATTTAAAATCTGAAATCTTTCAGATTTTTTTTTTTTATTTATTTTGTTTTCTCATTATGACAGTTAATTTTTATGTAAGATTGTTTATACTTTCATGTTTTCACTACTTCATAGAGCCGGAATACAGCTAGTTGTTATACTAGCTAATCGCGGCATAATAAAGTCATGTCATGTCATCTGCTCTCAGTTGTTTAGTTAGCTGCTGTTGTTATTGTTGCGAGTTCAGCGTGAGATCGGATAGATTTCTCTTTAGATGCGCTTTGCATTTAACGTTTTTAGTATTTGAAGTATAACTACTGATTATACTGCTTGATATAGCGAACACTTGTAAAAATATCTCTGAGGAAAATTCCAGTGTTCTGATACATTTCTTTTGACAATAATTAACCTATTATCAGGCTTGTGCATTCAAGCTATTACGAACCTGTACGCACGCAAAAATATATGTATATGAGCAAAAGTTTAGAAATTTCAAATAAAGATAATGAATGATTAAATATGCATAGTATGGTGTGAAATTAGTCAAATAATCAATTGATAATAATTAAATCAAGAAAGTGGTTAACAGTCTAACAGGAAGTACACATATCAAAATTGTGATGAAAAATAAACTTTAGATCGAAGTAGACTCAAGAAAGTTGAATGCGCATAAATTTTATTAAAAATCTTCATCCAACTAAGGTAGTTTTTTTTAAATTTCTTCATGTAGGTTTTAAAAATTAAATGGAACTAATATCATTCAATGTCATTGCATAATCATTACCTTCAAACATGTGAGGAATTATGAAAATCACCTAGAACAGGAATCGGCTGCAGGACCATCAGACTTGAAATATACAATTCTTGCAGGTCTTGAACAGGGCATTAATGCATAATTCTGTATCTTGTTCTTGATTATTACTCTACAATTTATTCACGACTCTACATCTTGATATATGGCTCTGTATCTGGTTCTACTTCTTAAACTACTAGAAGAATGATTATTAAACTAATAGGTATTTAACACTTTAGCTTAACTCTGTATCATGTGTTAAACTGGAAATTTGCTTATAAAGTTTAAATGAAAGATAAAAATTAAAAATTCTAAGCTTTAAAAAACTGCATTATTACAGATTTTTAAAAGTTTATGGTTTTTACATTAAAACGTTTCCATATATTATTTTCAACATTTTGGAAGTTAAATGTTAAGCAATTAAACATTTCGAAGTGTTAGACCATAATCTGAAATTTTCAGACTGCATCTTTTATTTTATTGGCTTAATTTTTATTATTACCACTTATGTATAGGTACAGTAATGTCATTAACCTCCAAACTTCGTATTTTAATGTTTTTGATAAAAAACATAAAAAATTATAGGATGTATTTTCTAGATTTTCGATTTTCAGTACAATGGACTTAATTTTAAATTAAAAAAAACTACAGTGAGAATAATATATAAAAAAATGCTTGCCATTTCTACAAAACATTTTTCATCACAGAAAGAAACGCAGACCAAGATATAAAATATAATATTCAAAATGAATGAATATTTCTTAGTCGTCACACTGACAGAAAATGAAATTGAAAGGTAAATCAAATGCGTAAATAATTTCTGATAATCCAACACTCAAAAAAGAATATCGTCAGTTTTACAAAAGTACAAACCGCGAACAAAGTCGGCCGCCTAAATAAATTATTATTAAAAAGGAGAAATACATAATGATTTTAATGAATCTAGCTGCTGTAATGTAATTAGTAATTAATAATAATGGAATGTAAAACTAGGTTTATTGCTTTCAATCCCTTACATTTTAATAAATAACAGTCGGACTAAATTTGGAAAAAATCAACCCTCCAATGTTTATGGAAGTAAATTTCGCTATCGAATAATGGCTTTCCCATTCGCTATACATAAAAATTTTGCCAGTTTCTGATCAACCCGACTACAGATTACAACCGTTTGAGATAACGAAAGCCTGAATTTTCTTTTTATGTCTAGAATAAATTAAAATACAACTGCAAGACACATACTCTCAATTCTCAGATTTTGTCACTCTTTGTGAGTTGAAGCAAAGAATAATAAAAGCGATACGAAAGATATCGGTGTGACTTCGAAAACTTAGAATTTTATTTTTGTGCGATAATATCGAATAGTTGGACCTTAACGTCCTCAGCGATCGTGATCCTACTATGAATGTTGCTGATTCTCAAGGATTCGCCTGGGATAATTCAGTGGAGTAGTTGATCAACGTTAAAAACCAAGTCGAAAATCTTTAACAGAAGTACACTTATATGGAGACTTCGTTAGAAATCTTTTGTATGCATAAGTTCTTTGACGAATCGCACCTGACAATCGATTGACTGCGAAGAGTGAAAACGAAGTTAAAGAAAAAATGAAATTCTACAGGAATGAATCGGAGAAATTATTTAATGCAGACTCTATTACCCCCTCCAAACTAATTTTAAAATTAAATGTAAAGATATTATTGATAATATTAATTCTGAAAGTAATAATGGTAAGGAGAATAATGGATTAATTTACTCGTTTAAGCCTGCAAAACACATTAAAAGCGATAGGACTCACAAATGCATTTTTGTTCAAAGTAATTTTAATGCTCTCAGAACTGATAATTCTAATTCACAGATAAGTGAATCTAGGTAGGAGATGTTATTTAGTAGCAACTGCAGCATCCTCGCTTTCCCAGTGCCCTGCTCCCATTATGGCTAAGTCTACCAACAACTGCATGTGAACTTGTCGTTTAGAGTATTTATTAAAATTACTGATGCAAAATTTCCTAGGCAGTCTTAACGGCGAATGCATGAATATATAAAAGTTCTTCCGAACACAAAAATGGATTTCAGAAAACTGATCCGTTTGGTGGAAGTTGGAGCACTATAGAATTAAGAAACAAAACACTACTTATTAAAGAAATTGAAACACTACGATTGGGAAAGAAAATGAGAAGAAAAAAACTGGAAAAAAAGAAATTGAAACACTAAATACTATACCCAAAGATCAAAAGACTAGTTAAAATCTTATTTAGAGGGCTCTTCTTTCATACAACTATGGCTCATATTAGAGGTTTGCTTGAAAGCTTTTCTGATAAAAGAATTACTTAGCTGAGCAACGATGAACGAAAGCCCTCATACTCCTATTTCTAATTCAACAAGTACCAACAGAAGGATTTAAAAATATCAGACCTAAAATATCTTCTCTATTTTTCTGCGAGAATGGAAAAATGTATCTCTAAGAATCAAGTTCTCCAGTGTCACAATTTTCAGTTTCTTAGAGACGATAATTCTTCGGACACGTGTCATCTCAATCCGAAGTGTCATCTTAATGCATAAATGTTGACATGAACACAAAATTCAGTTTTGTCCTAATGAAGGAAAAATTGAAAAGCCAGTTTGTTCAAACTGTGGGGCAGAAGGACTCGTGGCATCGTACCAAGGCTACCTGTAATTTACTAAAAATAGATCAACCACGAAAATATTATAAGACCAGGAATTAATTTTGCTAGTGACAAACCCGAAACGAACTTGGGAATGAGTTTTTCCCTGCATTTGATAAAAATGAATTTAATGTCATAATTCCCATAGTCGGCAAATACTATATACCAGTACTAGAACCTGTAAAAACGCAATCGGTAAATTCTATATTTTCTTGCAAATCTTCGAGAAAATCCATGGTAATTACAACAAGGAGCAATTATTACACTAATTTGCATCTTTAATAATTCATTTGAAAGTTATCCTTGAAAATTCCCCTCTATCCCTTCCTCCATTTTTCGCTCGTTTTTCCAAATTGTGTGGTGTTTGACAGAGTCTTTATCTTGAAAGACTGCTAACTCTGATACCATTTAATTCCATCAATAATTAAACTTCATGCTCTTCGGCATTCACCTATTCCCTGCCGTCACCTGACCTTTACTGAGCAATCTGTTTGCTTTTTATATCTTAATAGCATATACTCGATACGTTCTTATCTAGAGGAAGCCACCTCTGCTTAAAGTTTTGTCTTCGATATTGGACTTTGCTATATTCAAGATTGATTTTTACTTTTACACTTAAGCACTTTAGTATACATGGGGGGACCCCGCTACACCAAAATATGTCTTTTCACATTGAACTTTGCATTTCTAAATTGTTCCCCTGCTTGGGATTTTATTTCACCCATTCAAAAATCCCTAATGGGACGAGCTAAGACTCATGTCATGTCCTTTAATTTGTACGGTACTCGAAACAAAGTTTATGACCTGACTTGACCTATTTCTTCCCTGATGCGAACTTTATTTACGAATGTTACACAGAGTCATGGCTTCGGGCACCAGCAACTTTCTTTTCCTTTTTTTTTATTTCCTTAAAAAATTTTTATGCCGTTAACGTTTGATATTTTCTCATAATAAAACATGTGGGAGAGTATCAATTCTTAATTTCGCTTCGGCACTGACGACAACCAGTATCATTATTTCTTATTTTTTTGCTTTCATCACCGCATAACGGTCAACACATCACAGTTTAAGGAATGAATCACACAGTGATGCCTAGAAATTTTTTATTAGTCCAAAAGGTCTTTGTCCCTGAAGGACTATTGTTTTCGTTTTGCGATTTTGCACCGGAAACATTAAATGTCGGTTCACTTTTCAAACTGTTGGCAGCAAATATAGCAGCCCTGTATTATATTTAAAGAAATTAGATAATGAAGAATGTGCATAAATGTATGTATGTTTCTCGCATCGTGATAAAACAAAGGTACCTAGAGCCATCGAATTTTGAATGACGTAATCCTACTGCGAATATGGGCATCTGGAAGCCCAAATTTGAAATGGGAATTTGTTTTATGATAGATTTCATATTTTGAAAAGCTTTAACGAATTTTTGATTAACAAACTCAAGGATTTCAAAGCGAGCAAAGGCAACGTTGTACAGAAAAAAGCATTTTTATCTCCAGCGCGTGAGACTGCGTATGGGAAATTCTAAAGATAGGCTCAATTTAAAATTATTTTGCGGTATTGCTGTTGAACCGAATTTCATGGTTTAGGTGCGATGAACATGATATTTAATAAATAAAGGTAACTCAAAACGTTAAAAAACTCCCTTTTGGGCGTAATGTAAAATCTGAAAGCTTTTAGACTTTTCGTTTTGTTTGTTTGTGTGTGTGTGTGTGTGTGTGTATGAACAGTTTTTGCCTTCAATAGGTTTTAGTCCCTTGGCGGTAAGTTGTTAGAAACGCTAAATACTAATGCCTGCTGGAACCGTTAAACTGAGAGGTGAATAGTTAAGACTGCTGATCATTGGTAGTTCGGCCATGTGTTAAAATTCTGATGAACGTGCTGGCTTCATGAATATTTTAGTACTTTCTTATGTGAAACGTAAATATGAGCCAACTTTCGCAGAAAAAGAGGAAACTCGTGACACTTACCAAAGGCAATTTTCTCCTCAGGATATAAATATCGTGTGCTGTGCCTGATTCAAATACACTATATGGGGGAAAAACATTTTTGTCTCCAGCGCGTGAGACTGTGTATAGGAAATTCTAAAGATATGCTCCGTTTAAAATTATTTTGCGATATTGTTCTTTAACTGAATTTAATGGTTTAAGTGCGAAGAACATGATATTTAATAAATAAAGGTAACACATAAAATATTAAAAAACGCCCTTTTGGACGTAATTTTAAATTTGAAACATTTCAGATTTTCTTTTTTTTATTATTATTATTTTTATTTTTGATATTAGTATCTGAATACCAAAGAAGCATGATAACCTTTTATGTTGAAATTATGCTTGGGGGTGATATATACTTAACGCGTTGCTAAATTTTGAGAGTATGGACGATAAGAAATTTTTAAAACATTTCTTTCCACAGACAAAAAGTAGATTTTACGACACTCACAGCCCAAAAAATTATATTTAGTGCTGTTTGAATTGAGAATAACTAAAGATTTGCTCAATTAAGCCTAAGATTGATGTAGAGCTTGTGCGGCAGAATTTAGAGAAGATAAAGTTTCAGAACTTAGAGAACAGAAGCAAAATTAACATTGGTTAACAAAATTCTGGGGCAAAAGTTTTAGAATTTAGGGAAGCGCTTGGCACCAGAAGTTCGGATTCGCAGAAACTGCACTTTGCCACAATTTAGCGACGGCCCTGGATATGCTTTAAAAACCGGGAAGGATTAATTTATTCTTGACTCAGATAAGCTTTAAGCATGTGCGAGAAATGGTCATAAGAATAACAAATAATTAAAATAATGTGATTCACAGTTCGTCTGCGTGCGAGAGAAGCAGGAGAAAATTTGGCAGAACAACATGTCTTTAATGGCCAATAGTGTATGGCGAACGCTAGCAAAGTTTTATAATGATTGCCGCGGATTTGAATGTTTTCAGATATAGCAAACAAAAAGCGAAATTTTCCAATTAATGGAGTTTGTGAAGGAATGCTGAGAAGTGATAATAAATGAAGATGATATAACAGAAGTTTTTTATTGCGATGACAATACCCCAATCATCAATCAACTAACGGAAGGCGAAATCTGTAGTACAGTTCTAAATCCAGAAGCTATTGCTATCCATAGTAAAAAAAGTGACAGAGAGGTTAGTGAGAACGAAAAAATTTCGATCCATAATTTAGTGGGAATTCTAATTTATGTCTAACGTGCTATTTAGAGGACTTGGGTAATGGCACTTTGTACCTGAACAAGAAATTGTGTATTAGCATAAAAAAAATGAAACAAGTTAAACAACTTCCATTGAAAGAAATGCTTGAAAACGCAGACAAATAAATGAGCTTTTTTGTGAATTTTGATTTCCTGAAAGTCATAAATGCTTTATTATTTCCTAAATCACTATCTGGAAATTTTAACTTTATAATTTCTACATGTACTACGTGTTTATCTTGCTAGATTTGTACTGATGATCTAATATCTGCAAACATCTCAAATCCAAAATCGCCGAATCCCCGAGAATCCGGATCTCGGATTTTGTATTGCATTTTGTATACTATAGTGTATATTAGAGGAATTAATGACGTATGTTTTTATGTCTAAAGTAAATAATCAAAGATAAATACGGGACATTTTGAAAATTCGTTAATTAAAAATGTACGCATGATTTATGTATAAAATCAATACTCAAAGATAATTACAAGACTTTTTGAAAATTCGCTAATTAAAAATTAACGGGCATGCAAACTTTTACATCCAGAATAGTTAATCTTCCAAACTGAACTAGAGACAAATATTGCGCATTTAAAATATCATTCTTTGATTTCTGTACACAGTCAAGGGAAAAAGCGTTAACAAAAATTTCTCATGCACTGATGGTAATTATATTTTTAATGCCAGGAATTGGAAGTTTATAAGGTAAATATATTTTTAGATAAGCATTAACAATCATCTAGCCAGTTTGCTGGATAATATTTTTAATTGGTTAAGAAAAACAATGCAATCAGCGGTTACTTTTGTAAGTCAAAGAAATTCCTTTACTTATTTTAGTAAGCAGTCTTCAGATACCTTCACATTATTTTAGAGATTTTATCTTTCTGTAGAGGAGGTGATCATCTTAGAAATTAAAAAAATAGTCATAGGGGATAGCGATTATCGATTTAGACGTGTCCGGCTTAATACCTGACATAACGGACTTACCCATTCAGACCTGTTTAAGTTTCTTGATATCTATTTAAAAAATCTATTTAAAAATATATATATGGTATATCGCTTTAAACGCCCATCACAAAATAAAATTATAAAGTAATTATAGACATAAATTTAATGATTAGTCAAAAAGTGTGAAAACGTTTATTTTATAATTAATATTCTGAAGGACTGCAGGTGATTAATATTTTAAAATATGGAAAAGCGTAACGTAAAAAAACAAACACAAAAACCAACTGCAACGGCCTCACATTATAATTTAATTATTGACTCCAGAAAAAAATTCCATTGCTAAAATATTATACTGTTTTTTAATTCCTTGTACGAAGCAAAAGAAACACTGGACTCGAGAAAATTTTGGGGTGGACCGCTCTCAAATCCATTTAGATGACTTGTTTTTGCGTGACATTTGTTATGTACGGACACAATATAAAACTAATTTTTCCAAAGTGGATTGAAAATAGATTCCGAAGGGAATTTTTTTGTAACGTCTGTACGTACGTACGCAGGTACATATCTCTTATAACTAAAAAACGATATGGCATAGAACGTTCAAATTCTGTATGTAGGACTGCTGTAACATCTAGTTGAGCATTTCCCTTTTTTTGTTTCAATCGGCAACACCAAACGTGTATATATAGATATATACCGACCCTTTTACAAAGATCAATGAGCTCAGTTTTTTTTTATTTTTCTGTGTTGGTAAATTTTGCATTTTTTGTTTTAAAAGTGATAGAATTATGTCGATCTTAAGTTCCGGTTAAGGTTTTTATGCCTATAGTTAAAATGCATGTAACAGTTATAGAATTATCAACAATTTAAAAGTTTTTTAAGTAGTACTAAGGCTAACGGGTCCATAATTTGTTTACATTTGAAACTCTTAGTACACTGGTGAGGTAAATTAAGAGAATTTGCATATTTTATCGAATTGCATAAAAAGAACTGAACTGAGGAAAAACTCACTGCTTCTTGATAAAAATGCTAATCTTGTAAGGCAATACGTAAGCGTACACGTGTGTGTAGGCGAAATCAGCAGAAAAACAGGCTTTATAAGATCGTGGAGGATAGGACGAATTCCGTTCGCTAACACACCTCGGCGAATCTCGGTGTTATCTTGCAGCAATCGGTTAAGTTGACATCAGAACAGTAAAAATGAGTAACCACCAACGTTTAGATGATGGAACAAGGTGGCGAATTCTAAGAAGGCTAGAGGCAGGCCAATCGCAAGTCCAGATATGCAGAGAGTTAATTTAATGCCCAGCGTC
>KK122274.1:115369-157067 GCA_000611955.2 Stegodyphus mimosarum
TCGTGTGCAACCTATGGAAACAGTTCCAGAAAACTTGATCCATCGAGAAAAAGCCTGTTCAAGAAACACGGCGGTCAGAGAAGATCGCTATTTGTCCATTTTAGCGAGGCGTAACAGAGAGGCTACAGCTTCTCAGCTCTCTCAGAACCTGTATGCAGCCACAGGAACCCATGTAACAATGGTGACTTTTTCCAAAAGACTACATGAGAGAGGGCTGTTTACCAGAAGACTGGCTGTTTGCGTTCCGCTCACGTTTACGGATAGGAGAGTCCGCTTAGCATGGTGCAGGCAGCATAGTGATTGGAGTACGGAGTAATGGGCGACCGTTCTCTTCACCGATGAGTCCCGTTTTAGCCTAAACACAGATTCTCGCTGTACTTTCATATGGAGAGAGCCACGGATCCTCTTCCTAACCTCCAATGTCCTCAAAATCAACGATTATGGCCGTTGCGGTGTAATGGTCTCAGCAGGCATCATGTTTGATGGCCGCACACCTCTCCACGTCTTTGACAGAGGCTCTGTGACTGGTGTGAGATATAGAGATGAAGTCTTGGAGCCCTATGTTCGCCTTTTCTGGGGTGCAGTGGGCTCCGAGTTTATCTTACAGGACGATAACGCGAGGCCACATAGAGCTCTTCTGGTCGACGAATTTCTCGAGAGTGAGGATATTCGTCGGATGGATTGGCCAGTCAGGTCTTCAACCTCAACCCGATACAGGGAAGCTCTGGGGGAGCAATTGCAACTCGCAACCCCTCTCCAAGAACCATCCAGGAACTGAAAACAGCATTGCTGAATGAATGGGACCAATTGTAACAGACACTGATAAACTGCCTTATTTCCAGTATGACATCACGCTGCGAGGCCTATATGGCTGTAAGAACGAACTATACCCCCTGTTAACGCATTTCATTTGTGTCTTCTGCAACCGTTGTTTCAGACCTTCAGACCCCCATGAGTGTTACACACGAACATATGTGTCTATTATGACTGTTGAATGTTTATTTTGTTTGTATTATGTCAACCTATGTTCACACCAAATTTTATTAAAATCTGTCCAGTAGTTCTGGAGATCGGAGATCAAATATGAAAATTATCTTAATTTATTTCACCAGTGTACAATAGTGACTGAAGTCATGGACTGAGTTTGGGCACCAAATTCAGTGTCTTTTTGCCGAGTAGGACTAAAAGTAAACTTTCAGTTTTGTGCACCGAAAAATCTGTATTTCTGCCAGTTGGCCAAATTGCTTGTTTTTGCGTAGAAACTCTAATTTTAATTGTAAAAATTCTTTTTAATTGTTTTTAACTGTATTTTGTGTTTTAGGTTTTTCTTTATTTTACAATTTTTAACGAAGATATTTTGAGGTTTTATGTAATTTCGCCTTGCCGCGAAGTGACAACTGAATTGATTGAATGAGAAATATATCTTTGATGAAATTCGAGGGATGTCTCCATCAGATTTTTTTTTACATATTTATACAACGGAGTGTGCAAATTCCGTTTTTCTGTTTCAGTAATCATTTCTTTTTCTAAAAGAGATTCAACTACATTAAATGAATCAACCATATTACTCTTAATCATTTATAATATCTGCATGGTCATTTCCATGGTTTTCGTTTTCAGAGGCTTATCCCTATTTTCATAGCACGCTGCGGAGACCAAGTCCTGGATGTAAACTTTAGGTTAGAACAGCTGACGTCAATTGGATGCAGTACGTCTTAGTAATATAGAAAGTGTTTTCCGTCCGACTCAAAAGTGTTCTATCTCTGCAAGTTTTTATTAACTGTAATCCCGATCATAACTATACCTTAGCAGCCCAGTCACTACGGCTGATAATCGACGAATCACATTTTTTAATATATTGTTACTTTTAATTGTATTTCAACATTAGCGCCTAGTATAGTTCTATATTAGATTTTACCTTCGAGTTTTAAGTTGTATGCCACGGTAAGCATTCACAGAGATGATAACTAATCTCTAAGAAAAGGTAATTTAAGGCTAGCCTAATCTTAGGAAGCCACCTCTAGTTGTTGGTGAATCCCCTTTGTGTATCAAATATGTCTGGTGTACTTGATAACAAGCATACTTTGGTTAGTTTTTAAGATATAATAAACTTTAGAAGAAGAGATTACCGAAATCTGCGGTGCTATCCCCTGAATTCTAATTCCGTATCCTTTCATTACTTGTCGGATGTACTTCCAATTACACTGTATAGAAAAACGCTGTGGAAGGAGAAACTATCTCGCTTAGTCTTCCCCATTTAAAGGGCGACAGGATCCCGTCCCTAAATCCAGGTGGGGGACGACTGCCACGCTTTAGTCTGGCCTCTCTGTACAGAATATTTAGATATTTTTAAACGAGAAACTTGAGAAAATCAGCTGCGCTCTCTCAGGGATTCAAATTCCAATATAGCTGGACTGGATTCCAATTACACCACGAAGGCACGCGAAGAGGAAAGCGAAAATTTCTTATATTCTTCCCCGCTTAAAATATGACTGAGGAGAAAAGAGATATATATGTCAGATCCAGGCGGCAACGAATTATCATTACCATATTTTACTTGGGCGCTACCGCAGAGCAGATTATAAGCTTTTTGAAGTCGGAAAGCATGAAGAAACGACGATGCCCTCCCTGGAATTCGAATGCTGGTCAAAGAAATGATGACAGATGGTAACGTGTCTTTTACTAAAAGTAAATTTTTTCTGCCCTTTGACCCTCTAATCAGAAAACAATGCATTCAAGAAAGAGATTTTTCTTCCAAACTCAAAATTCTGAAATGGACTGAATAAAAGTTTTACATAAAAAAAAATAACTCTTAATGCGAAAACTTCAGAATAGCGTCTAATATCCCCAAAATATTTTAAATAAAAATTTCAGATTAATATAAAATATCAGAAAACTCTGCACATATTTCACTCATTTTCTTTAAAGAAAAATAATATCTATTTATTAACTCAGAAGGCGTAATTTTTACTATTAATAAAACTAAAATTCCTCTCAAAAAGTTTTCGGTATTAAAAATTCCGATTTTTGTTTCTGAGGTTCTTCTTCGAACGTAAAATGGTATAAACAGAAAAATACCAAAACAGCTAACAGAGACATACTCGCGTTTTGAAAGAACTAAAAGAAGAAGTGGATAAAGACGTCTTCCAGAAAATTTCATCATGCATTTCAGATTTTATTTCATATGCAAATGAGATATTAACTTTAAGACGTAGAAATTTTGCAATCGACCAGGCTATTTTATTTATGACGCTCATGGTTCTAGAGTTACTTTTAATACATGCACTTCAGTTTTCACAGGAAATATATCCTCTCAACTTTTGTACTTCAAAAATCGATCAAAAACTGCGTCAGTGAATTCAGTATTTCAACAGAATTTCCCAACCAATCGATTGCACAATCCATAGTCTAATTTATGTTTTTATTTTTTAAAATGCTTATAGAGAAGCAGCTTTGACTTTTGCTATTGAAATAACTATAACATGTTGTCTTGCGCAAATAGAATTAAGACTGGTTACTTCATTTTAGATTTTAGGTTATTTTTCCGGCATAAATTCTCATTCAGTTAGCCTTAGCAACTGGCAGCCTTTGAACAAATATTTTGCAATAATATTTTGGTTAATTCGATCCGTGTAAGTTATTTCAGACGGAATTCATACATTTGCTTATTTAATTAACCTCATCATAGTGTTATATACTATTCTATCGATTGTAGTTACTTAAATTTCGACGCAAAAAATATTATCATTATAGATTCGCTTCTAAAAAAAATTCAGGGAGTAATTTCGTTGTTAACTGGTTTAAATACTTGAATAAAAAGACTTGGAACAATTAAACGGGAAACATACCTCCTATGTAGAATAGAGTTGGCAAAAGAAATAGAACGTCATACAATGATAAAAAGAAATACTTAAAACCATAAGCAAAAACCACTTGCTTGGTTTATGACAGATACCTCTCTTCCATTTTACAAGTACAATTTACTAAATATAGCGAAATCTCTCTTGATTCTCAGCTCCGAAAGGCCGCCTACTAAAATATCCACCATTTCTGAAGATGGTAAACAATCGTATAATTGATAGTTATAATATTATTCTGTGAGATGATCACTCTTTAATCCTACTGACGCGATCAAATATGCCTTAATTTAGAACAGCTAATAAAATATCTAATTTTTCTAAAAGTTTAATATGTTTCATATACTAATCAAGCAAGGAATTACATTTCCACTTTTTATCATAATCGGAAAAATAAAAAAAGAAAATTTGAAAGGTTTCAGATTTTAAATAACGTCCAAAGGGGTGTTTTTTTAACATTTTGTGTGTTACCTTAATTTATTAAATATCATGTTCTTCGCACTTAAACCACAAAATTCAGTTAAAGAACAATATCGCAAAATAATTTTAAACTGAGCATATCTTTAGAATTTCCTATATACAGTCTCACGCGCTGGAAATAAAAATGTTTTTTTCTGTACAACGTTGCCTTTGCTCACTTTGAAATCCTTGAGTTTGTTAATCAAAAATTCGTTAAAGTTTTACAAATATGAAATCGATAATAAAACAAATTTCAAATTTGGGCTTCCAGATGCCTATATTCGTAGCAGGATTATGTCATTCAAAATTCGATGGCTCTAGGTACCGTCGTTTTATCACAATGCGAGAAACATGCATACATTTATGCACATTCTTCATTATTTAAATTCTTTAAATATTATACAGGGCTGCAATATTTGGCGGCAAGAGTTTGAAAAGTGAACCGACATTTAATGTTTCCGATACAAAGTCGCAAAACGAAAACAATAATCCTTCAGGGACAGAGCTCCTTTGGACTAATAATTAATGATATTTTAAGTTCTTTGAATATGGCAAAGCACATGAGAGCTACCTGCTCAACAGAAGGAGCGTCTTTGTGGAAGGCTTTCTTAAAGAACTGGCTCTTATTTACGTAACACATAAAGAAAGTCACAAAAAACAAACAGAAAACTAGACCTTTCACCTGCGAGGAGCCCGGGCAAGGACATCTTGATGGAAGATAGCCTTGCTCAGGACTTCTCCATCAAGAGGACTTTTTTAGGATTGAACACCCAGTATTCACTTGCCTTAAGTACTCGTCCACTGGTGGGACGTAAATATTTAATGAAAACAGCAGAAAATTATTTCTGAATTATCATTTGTATTTCAAGTCTGTTATATCCTTCTAAAAATGACGAAACATTTTGCAAAACAAAGAAATGTTTAAAGTAAATAAAGGAATGTTTCGCTTTTTTATGTAATTACGATTACAAACTAATGTAAATAAATAATTCATATTCAAGAGTGAATGTTCTTACGATATAGAAACATCAAGCTAAAATACGGACCAACTGAATATTCTTTTAAAAGCCATTAAAATGAAGCATTTTCGTTTTCACCTTTTCCTACTATATTTATAGCTGTTGACTGGTTTTAGCAGAAGCAACTGAAAACGAGAGAAGAAATAAAAAAAAGAGAAAACCTAAAGACATTTCTTGTTCAAGATAAAAAACATTCTTGTAAAAATGGAAGAAGGAATAACCGTTTGGGCCTTTGTAATACCTTGCGACATCTAAATGGTTGTAGCTAATCCCACCTTTGCAAAGCGTCGTATTTTTAAAGATGGAAGCGATATGTCTGATTGCCTTTGAAATTAATAGAGTTTTGTTCAAAGCCTACGCCAAACTGACCTTGATTTCCCTTCTTAATGACGTTTCGTAGCGATGTCAATGTTTTTGCTTGATGTAGTATTCGGCCCATCGGTTTAAGTCACCGTAAATTCTGCATTTACCTGCGCTCTTAATCAATATTTTACATACATATAAGACACTGAGATACCTATTTGTTGCTGTAGTAGCTTAAATCCTCCAGTTTCTGAGCAGTTCGCAAGCTACAGTATAATATTTACAAAGAAAACTGAATAAATGATTAGTTTAAAAGTTCTGTTATGTAGAAAAATGAATTTATCGAAAAGAGAATTAATTAGCGTAATTATAATTATTTAAAAACTAGAATTATCCTAGTGTCTTTTTGTTTCTTATTCTTCGAATTAATAGGGAATTTTTATTTCACTAAATTATTCATTTGAAAACCAGCGCTTCAGTGCTAATTTTTGTTTATTAAATTAATTGGAAAATTCGAAAATAAGGAAATAATATGTGCGTGTAAAACCTGGAGCGCTAGCGAGTTTTTGCTGTGCCATTCTATTTTCAAAGTACAGGAAAAGCGTAGAATGCTCTCGAAGCTTTTTGCATTGTTCCTTGTCTTGCTCAGGGATTGAGATGTTCCGAGGAAAAATTTAGTAACTCATTCCAGCGTGGTAAAGAAATTAGAGAATGACGACAAATTGACGGTTTTGAGGTGAAAAATTATGAATGAGACTTTAATAGATTCTTCTATTGCTTCTGCTTGGATCTCGCCATTTCCTTCCTTTGCTATAACTGGCAGGCATGGCTCAACGAAATGCCTTCAAAGTCGAAGATCGGACTCCTCGTTGCAATCCTTTAACATCGAAGTCAATATGCGGGAAATGTGGCAGGACGTTCTGAGATTCGCTTTTAAAATTACTAGTGAAGGAAATTCCCTTCTGAGTTTTGCTTAAAGAACTTATGCCGTTCCCCGTTCTCGTCCAAGTTGGTGTTGCTTCCTGATGTTTCCTTTATCCGGGTGGTTTCTACTGACTCATTTCACCTTATTGAGCATGCTCGTCTCGTCCCAGGTCGCTGTTCCTTCGAAGTGGTCTTCCGAATTGGAAATTCGTTCAGTTATAGCAAAGGAAGGAAATGACGAGGTCCAAGCAGAAGCATTCGAAAGAAAAGCATTTTAAAGTCTAATTCCCAATGCAGATTTAGCGAAGAAAATCGCGATCACCCGAACTACCTGGAAGCCAACCGAAAACGTGGGGACGAGCGTACAAAGGCCAAACAAAAAAGTCCCGAGCGCTCGAACTCTTCGCGCGATCACAACCAGGATACCAGAAATCCAGAATTTCGCACACCCTAAACACAACTAAAACCACTAGTCCGCCAAATCAATCAAAAAACCCCTTTGCGCAATCGCGACCAGAAAAGCAAGGCGTTAACAGTGGACACCACCCGCGCCAAAACCCGTTGGCCTTTTCACGTAACCTAACATTAAACCTTGACCTTTACTGAAAGGGGAATCACGTACTCAACTTCTGAGCAAGAAAGGGAACAATGCAAAAAGCGTCGAGAACATTTTACGCTTTTACCGTACTTTGAAAATATAATGACACAGCAAAAACTCGCTAGCTGTCCTGATTTTACACACACACAAATTATTTCTATCATAATCTTCCAATTAATTTAATAAACAAAAATTAGCATTGAAGCACTGTTTTTCAGATTAATAATTTATTGAAATAAAAATTCCCTATTAATTCAAAGAATAAGAAACAAAAATAGACTAGGATAATTCTAGTTTTTAAATAATTACAGTTATGCTAATTAAATGTCTTATCGATAAATTCAGACATTTCTCTGCATAACAGTTCATTAGTCATGAAGTTTAATGCATTATTCATGAAGTTTAATGCGGTCTTAAAGTTCTGTACTTATATGATTTTCCTATGAAAGTGCACGATTTTGCTTAGGTAATAAATATAAGTACTTTTTCTGCTTGTATAATAAATATAAGTACTTTTTCTGCTTGTGTAATAAATAAAAGTACTTTTTTGCTTGCGTGAAATGTAATGACTAATCTAATTTCAAAGTGGGGAATTCAAATACCTGCTGAAAACCGAAGTTTTTTGTTTGCACTGAAAACACCCTACCAGTACTCGAAAACAAGTTTGGTCCATTTTGTTATTTATAGTAAATAACAACAAGTCCACAAATTGCATCGTGGTGAGAAGGGCAATGGCCTTGGGCACCTTATAGGTGATTGCAAAACTTTGCAGTTTCGCCCCAGTATTTAACGAGAACCTCTTGAGAGACAAATCCAAGAGATTTCCATCCATCAAACTTCTCAAACGGACAACATCCATATTTGTCGAAGTGACTTTGGGTTCCTCATTTGATTTTGGCTTTCTCATTTTGGAAATAATTAGGCTAAAAATCAAATAGGAGACCTGAAATTCATATTACAGGGGCAGAGTGCAGCGCATAAAGGATGAGGAACGTATACTAGCAAAAAATGAATAGAAAGCATACAGTACAGAACGAATAGAAAAGGCTTTCTTGACAGAATGGCCCGTTGGTACGAAAACATTATCTTGCCAAGAGGGAGAAAAACAAACCAAAGAGCTTCTAGTAAGGGATGTGATCTTCCCTAATTGCCATGGTTGAGTTGCACAGTCTGTTGATACTCAAAGCCAGATTATCTAATAGCTCTTAGGGTAAGAATTTTCATTCTCCAAGGAACATCTCTGTTCAGTTGTCTGGTGATCTTTGGAGGGTAAGATCGTGCCGCCATGAGTCTCCCTAAAATATTCCAAACATGTTCAATAGGATTTAAATTAGGGGAGACCATTGGCAAATCCATTATGTGGAATTCTTCATTTTCCGGAGCTCCTCAGCAGCACGGGTCTACTTGGTGTGCATACTCATCCATAAAAACTAAGTCGAGACCAATGGCAACGGGAAAAAGATGCATGTGGAGAAGGATAACTTCATCACAGTAACGATCTCCGGTAACTGAACCTCTCTCAAGAGTTCCATCCATCCATTCATCATGATACATCATCTCCCCATACAAGTACGCCAGGACCACACCAACAGTATTTTCCCCTGATGTTAGGAGGATGAATGCGTTTCACTACCACTGCATATGAAGTGGCACCAAGGATTGTTTGTAAGACTGAAATGAACTGATTCCTTTGATGTTTAGGGGTAAGTGTAGGTGCCACATATAATTTACCCTGACTAAGCAGATAAAGGCCCCTTACGCTAACTATCCAGATAAACATTGTCTTCCTATTGCCTGCGGTTCCATTCTAGTGCCTACATGCTACTGTTGTTTGGTGCAATCGACATCATAAGCTCTGCCATCAGTAGTCCCGTTTTCGGTTGTGTCTTGTGCAGGTGGGACATTCATACTGCTTCCTGGATTATACATTAAACTTTGTGTACACACAATGGCTATAGCATGAATATATTACCCTGTTATTTAAGTAATATATTAGCTTGCTTGGGCTCGTGGGGCATTGACCTGCGTACGAAATGACTGCATGTTCGTGACGCATAGCTAAAATTGACTCATTGCTTAAAGATACATAAGATGACTCTCTTGATGAGGTATCTAGGCTTTCTGTTTCTCTACATCACTATAAAAGGTGCCGCCGATGCGCTGCCGTCAATAGTCTGCAGCGGGTATAGTATGAATCTAAACGGGTGACTAGGCCACCTATATGAAGTCATCTGGCTACAATAAATCAGGACAATTGCCGCCTGGTTGCCGTGCGCAGCTGCTGAGCAATGTTCCCCACTGTCTGGTTTCGATCTCGTTTCGCCTGTAGGGCGATATATCGGTCATTAATCACCGTTATTTTCCTTGGCCGATCATCACCAACTTTTCTTACAGCTATATCTGTCGTCTGGAGGTTTTTCCAAGGTCGTGAAACAACACTTTTATTAGTCCCAAACTCTCGCGCGGCAGGCGTCAAATTACGACTCTCCTGAAGTTTGCTAATCATGCTACCAAATGTAAAGGCCTCCTGATGTTTTCTTGAAGGCATTATGCACGTACCATCTCACTTTCACTTGCAGAGAATGCCTAGAAATGTGCCTTGCATTCTTCTTTTAAGTTGCCTTGCACTGCACGCTGACGCCTCGGATTTGAGCGCCCTGACGTACTCTGTGACGTCATGGTTTGCATAGGCATCCCCTCTTTACTGAGCTGACTTTTCATTCTACGCAAGAAGCTCTTTCCAGCAGTTTTATGTTTATATGTTGAAAAATGACTTTGTTGTTTAAGTTTTGCACACTAGTGTATTTTAAGTGTCACCATGTCTCGAAAATGCTATATCCTTACAAATACGAGTGCCTTCTCCGAGATTCGAAACCGCTCCCAACGATACGACAGTCTGCATCTCTTATACCGATCAGAGCGGCTCTAATTATCTTTACGAACGAATATCTTCATATGGTTTAAAAGCTAGTTATTTTTTTTCAATCCAATTTGAGTATTTTTGGTTTAAATATATGTGAATATCTTTTTAAGTTTAATCAGAATATATTTATGCCAGTACTAACCGAAGGTGAAAGTGTTGTGTTTAATACAATGTCACCAATCACGAGGTTTGTTATAAATATTCGCGAAACAGACAAAAATTATACAGAATTATGATGGAAATAGGCGGATTTAATTTTTCTAAAAATTAATTTCTTATCTACCAAAAAAAGAAAAAAAACAGAGAAATGAAAGGCTAAAAAGTTTAAATCTTGCGATGCTTTGCTGAGTAAAATTAATCTTGAAAATTATTGAATAGATGAACTTAAAGAAATATAAAACTACCTCGAAAACATCTAAAATTGTAGAATATTGAAAAAAGAGAAGCATTTATTCAGAGAAAAAAAATAAGACATGAGGAGGAGGATTATTTTTAAAGACTTCTATGACATATTTTCTTGATTCAAAAAAAGATGTCTCCTTCACTTTCTTTCGTTTTATACATCACACACTCGCTATTTTCCCTCGGTGGAATTAAAAAGACCATTTTTTTGTTTACAGTTGCTCAACAAAAAAACAATTTTAATGCTGTGCACGTGTTTTTACTTAAAACGAATGTGATGAGATTATGTGAATTTTTTTAACTAAAAACTCGAGTTGAAATAAAAAAAATGTTTTAAATAACGTACGTAATTTTATTATGATTAAATTTTTATTACCATTTACTGCCTTTATTTTTGTCGGCTTTTCCAGTACTTAAGTATATGTCTCGATTATTATTACTGTTATTTTGTAAGGATCTGAAGTTTCACTAACGTTTGTTTTATTTCAAAACTTTATTATCATCTCTTATTTTTCACTTCCGGCCAGAATTAACGCGTGAATATGTTTATACAAATTGTACTTGCTAACGGTTAAGTATTTAAGTTGTGGCTTTTTGCCAAGAGCGTAGTAGAAGGAGAGAGTGAGCCATCTTGCCACGAGTCTTCGCGCGAGCTTGCCATCAGTTACTGTCCGCATTTAAGGCCAGCGGTTTTTAGTCATCTTGACCGCTAAAGACGTATTGTAATTTTCCGCAGTTTGCGTACTACAGAAGTATTAATTTAAAATGCAGTCTTAGTGTTAGTCATCTGTGAAAAATATTAAAAGTTAGCTCTTATTTAAATTTTATTTAGTTAGTAGTCTTATATTTTCACGTTCAGACCACAAGTGGTTGGTCTTTGTATCCCGGAGTGCGGGGAGCGACAGTGAATACGTAAAAAAATAAACGGTAGTTTTAACCGTTCTCAGCTTATCGTCTTTGCTACTCAATAGGACATAGTTTGCAGTCAACTCACTGTCCAGTCAGGAAACATCATGTTCGCCAAACAGATAAAAAGAAATACGAGTCCTGATAATTTAAGTTTTATCTTTGAACTTTTATTTCTCTATCTCGTTTCAAACCTAACGTACATACACATAGTTTGCAGCACATTTGTGGATTAAACTAATTCTTTCTTTAACCTAAGTACAATAAATTCGCTTTCCTCTGCCCGGCTCACACTGATGCAGAAAAAGTTACAAAAGCGGTAATTTATACGTTATCGCTAAAATATGAAGGTCGTTAATGTGCACATTACCTAGTTAATTTTCAGATTAGCTGATTTGTTCCGTTAAAGGGCAGAATCATAAGTTTTCCGCGTTTTACCTAGGTAATGTGCACATTAACGGCTTCCGTACCGTTAAAGTTCAAAAATTTGTTTCTCTCATTTCCTCTCTCTCACCCTACTAGAAACTTTCTACTACATATTACCTACTAGGCACACTCTAATCTGCATTGCCTACTAGGTGCTCATTAAACTGAAAATAAGATCTTCACTGGAATAATAGCAATATTTAATAAGAATAGCAGTGTTTCTGTAAGTTTAAATTAATATAATATTATTTATTCATTTTTCCATGTCTAAAAAATAAAACAGTCAACAAACTAGTTGATAGAATCAATGATCAATTAATTAAAAAACTATAATACAAAGAATAAAATGGTTTAGAATATTATTAAAATTAGAAAAATGAATTTGCAAGACATATGATGAAATTACGCTCACTTGTTAGTGCAGTCTAAAGACCGGTAACACTTTGAATTTCATAGCAACTGGACTTTGCTACAAGCACACTTGTTTGCGGTACATTTAGATTTGTAATAATATCTTCTGAAACCCTGCCCTATCAACAACTGAAAAGTGTAAGTAGGGTCTGTTTTAAGCGTATAGAAATGTTGCTGTTGTTCCAGCAAAGTTCTTATTTTCATTTTAACGAATGCCTACTAGGTAATGTGCAGATTATCTAGGTAATTTGCAGATTACCTAGGTAATTTGAGAAATGAAACAATTTCCCGCACTTTAATGGATCGCCCTAATTAATCAGCAGATTAGCTAGATAACCTGAAGAATAACTGATTTCCGCATTTAAGCGGTAACTTATGTATAACAGAATTTTAAATCAAAAGTGCATTGTAAGGAATTGTAAATGAAAAATCAGTTACCACCATTCATGTTGTTCTGTGCTATGGTCTATAAAGATCTTATTAATAACAACGCCAGATGAACTGTAAAAAAATTTAATTTTATTGTAATAAATAATATTTGGCACAGCAGGATAAAGAGCTATAAATAGCCGAAAGAGAAAACAAGAAATAAGACAAATTCTTTTCATATATTCGAGGAACATCGCAGATAATCAAAATCGTTAAGCAAAATGTTTTCCAGTAAAATCGGTAGCAAATTCAGTTATTCAATTATTGACTCATGGCTCCAGTGTAGCGAATATTCACAGAGTTGCTTAGTTAGAAAAAACTGGTCATATTACACAGAAAACAAACTGACTGTTTTAAAAGCCTCGCCTTGCATTTTTGACGAGATGTCACCTCTGGAATTTGCTTAAGCTAATTACAACGTTTCACGAATACACAGGTTCAAAATAAAGGCACTCAAAATTCATTCCCACAGCTTGAGTGCACAAAACTGAATTATTAATAGACCAACAGCTACTGCATGCAGAACGACAACGTAATAAATAATTTTCATCAAGTATTTATAACAAATTTGGCGAATTTAATGATAACTTATATGAAAATATTAATTGGGTCTCTCCTAAATGCTAACTAAGATAAATTAATTTCAAGGAAAATCCTTATGACTAAATTAGCAGCTGTTGTAGAAAGAGATGCTATCTCAGCATCTGTCTGTAACATTTTTACTTTTATCCCTAGAGGCGAGAATGAATTTGACAAAAGCTTACATATCTTGAATGAGTTCTTGATTATAAAATTTAAACTTCTTGCCTGTTTATTAATACTAGCGAAAATATTCAGAGCTTTGCTTGTGCATATTTCTGACTTAAGGAGCAGGCCTTATTGCTCCTTGGATAAGAAATAAGGTACACATCTAAATGAAATTTAATTACAACATTAACTATACTCGCAACTCTAAGCAGTTAACTGCCACTCAGCTCTAAGGCATTCACTGCGCAGTCAAACCAATGCTATTTTTGCTTCTTCTTAAAAACTCTTAATATTAGTCGTTTCATTTTCATCTTTTCGAAGCGAACGAACTGAACAGATATGCGAATTTAACAACTGGATAATAAAAAGGATAACTCTTAATAAAATTAAGAACCTTGCTTTTTTACTGCAAATATCTTACAAGTATCACTTTTTCAGTTACTCATACTATAAGATCTAGCCTTTCTAGGCCACATAAACTAATCTAGATCCTACAAAATGAGCCTGACGAATTCTTGCACAGGCGTGAAGTAATACCACCACAGAAGAAGGGGGAAAATAAGCCTTTATTAATTCCAACTGTAAACAGAAGGGCGCGTACTTCGTGCTTTACAATAACACCCACTACTTTCGGGGGAACTTAAACGTTATTATACAAGTCTAAATATCATTATCAAGTATTAATAGAATAGTGTCGGATTAGCACGTTAAGTTACGGTTAACTTAGGTTGACTCAACAAACTTAACAGGCGTGATGATTATTCGAAATGGCCAAGGAGCGTATTAGCGTAACAGCAGGGTCAGAAACGAAATGTGCGGTAGCTAGAGAAAACACGCTCTGACTAAACTCAGAGTTGCCCCCGTTTAAATACTCACTTTACTTCACTTTTAAATTTATATCCTGGCAAGAAAATGCGAAGAGAAGTTGAGAAGTTCAGGAAAGATAACAAAAATTTGAATAATATGTTAATTTTAACTGAAAGAAACCCTACGATACTGAGAAATAATATTCATGATGTAAATATATGCTTTTAAAGAAATATTACTATTAAATTAAAGTTTAATCCTCTTATATTTTTTTCTAGTTTATGCTAAGCAGTTAAACCGTTATTATACAAATAGGTACTGTTAATATTGGGGCATGAAAAATACGTTGGGCAAAGTTATCCTGTTATGTAAAATGGTTTAAGTACTGGGCTATCGTGTTTTTAAATGATAAACAAGCTGGCTAAGAATAACTAATTGGTTGAAAAATAAAGAATTTTCTAATCCATTTTCATGATTTTAATTTGCACAGCTGAGTTTCAATAACAATTTCATCCATCCGTTAAACATTTCGGATAATTAATGATCGAAAGGCACCGAGAAGAAATATTCGAAAGTGCGTGAACTGTTTTAGAAGTCGTGCAGACATGAGTAATAATAGCATGTCTGATCTTCCTGCTGCTAGTGTAATGCCCGCCAGTATAATATTATTTTCTAAACCTGAGATTATTTTTCTGGTCCCTTTCTAATATGAGTGAGAAAAGGAAGAGGTATCAAATCAAAAAGTGCCATGTTTGTCTACTTGCATGATTTGCTGCTCAGTCATATTCTCTAAGAACTTGTGAGTGATCTGAGTTCTGAACCATTCCTGGCATCGTTGAAAAGATTTAAATATTTTCTGGTAGATGTATAAATTTTGTGCAAGCTTATCGAAGGTTAAGAAAAATGGGGAGTTAGTTCCTTTAATAGCTCAAATACAGTCTTGTTAAAATTCAAGATCCACTGTAGTTCGACCAATGATCTTAACGACATGAACGTTATTTTCTTTCTATCATAGAAGCTGTGTTGAAATCCATATCTGATTATGATGAAATCGAAGATTTTTTTAAAAGTTTCTGGAAACATGAGTCATTGGATTGTCTCTTGCAATCACAACAAAGACCAAAGTAGATAAAAGATATGTAGGTGCTGGTCTTCTTAGGAAAATTAAACCAGACCTACTTCAACAGATGGCACCAGCTCGTGCTTACAGAAGCCAACACTTTCAATACTTCCATTGGCTTTAAATAAAACATAATGGATAAATCAAAGTTAATGAAATTTAAGTTTAACCTAACGGCTTCACAGTTTACCTAGCGTGTAAGTTGGCTTTGACCGAAGTGGGCGTAAACAGGCCTAATGACAAAAATAACTCAATACCGCTTAATTTCTTTCGCAGGAGAATCAGGATTGGCAACGTGGTCTTCAGGCAGGTAGAACATGCTCTGATCTTAATCTCCAAAACCTTCCTTTAAATACTCCCTTCATTCTACCTAATTTGGATATCGCGCGTGCTAGAAATTCGCATTCTGTCAGGAAAATGAAATGAGGCTTGATAGGAAAGAGGATTAACATAAAATAACAGGTTATAAAATTAAGATTAACCTTACAGCTAAACGGAACTTAAAAGTGGATAGCCCAGCATTAAAAGAAGAAACTCTGCCACACTTGAAATGGAAGCTTGGCAGAATTACTTAAATTTCTCTATATACTTACTGGGATGTTCTTGTGGAAACGGTTATGGCGATGATTAAATAGTAACGCTGATGGTTTCACTAACGAATTAAAATATCTTATTACGGAACAGTCTCCTTTGCTCTTAGTTTATGGAAAATGAACTGTAGGGTTTACTTAAGCTATTTTATCTGTTTGTTAAATTAATTAGAGTTACAGCACTTTTAGAATTTAATTTTTTAATTTCGCATGTTCACAGTTATAATGTAGTTTCAAATTTCATATTTTTACTGTCGTAACACTTCCAGAGCGGTGTATCATGGCGGAAAATGACCGGTATTTGTTTAACCTATAAGGTAGTTTCTCCCTTCTTTCGATGTGCCTTCGGGGTGTAACAGGATATCACATCAGGTTAGCAGTCGGGAGGTCCGGTGTTCGAATGGCTGCAAAAGCATATCACTTATTTTACTTCTACTGCATCAATCAAACCTGTGGATCTGTAAACTATACTGACAGAATCGTTTGGGGCACAATTGCATGACCCAGTCTCAAGCTATCACGAAAGTGGACAGTCACGTGATGATAAAACCTAACAATATCAATAATTATTCGCCAGAAAACAGTAGGATGTAAACTGGAAAGTTGTTCTATGTAGGCGATGAACGATGGTGTCAAAAGTTATTAGCTAAATAGTTATGTGTAAACTTGTTGTGACAGTACTGAATGTTACAAAGATATGTGAACGTAGAGATTAAGTATTTAATTAAATAGAGATTCCTCTGATTCATGTCTGCCCTGGAACTCATAAGGGCTTATAGCATGATTGCTTGGCTCCAACTAACTGATTTATTTTGTTATACAAAGACGAACTTATTACGCTTATTGCATTGTTTTATTGACTTCGACTTACTGTCTGACTGGCATTTTATTCATTAATTTTATAATTTAATAATATAAGTTGTCCACTAAGTTAACAAATGTATAAATATGGTATTTAATATAACTCAAGGCAAATTTCAGAAAGATAATAATATTAAAGTAAAGTTTGAGATGCAAGCAATATAAGAGAATATTTTTATAGCATATCATAGCATTGATTCATTTCAGTTTCTAGTGTGTGTCACAATTACGATTTTACTAATAGTTAAGTCTGAGTTAACTATTAATAAAATCGTATTGCTTTGGACCTTACCATAATATTCGTTTATAACCAGAAAGTTACGCAAATTTAATGGTAATCAACATACTTTACCATCAAATTTAGTAAAAGAGTAATATTAACCGTAAGACTTTTTGAGTTGACGCCTTTGCATTCCATCTGAGTATAAGTTCCTGCTGTATTTGTGAACGGCTAAAAGTAGTTACGTCTGTACCATAGTAAGTCAGTCACTTTACGAGCATAGCTATAGCGTTTTCGATCAGGTGTAATTTTGAAACAGCATGCTATTGTAAATCCTTTGAAACTTGCCAACCAGGACAAGTCGCTTCTTCTTGTATTTTGTGTAAAGATAAGTTAATATTTTATCAACCCCCAGCGGTGGACTAATAAATATTTATTTAACTCAATGCTAACTCCAATACGTGACGAATGTGCTACAGTTACACTACGTAGGTATGCAGAAAGGAGGGAGAAAATACCTTATATGCTCCCCTTTTAAAGAGCGACTGGGGATGAGGGGACCCGATCGGCAAATCCCAGTGGTGAAGAATCATTATCTACCACCTTTTAGTTCAGGTGCCACTGTAGAGTCATTAGTTTTTTTTTTAAACCGGAGCCGTAAAAAATGAGCAATGCCCTGGCCGAGACTCAAACCTGGGCTTCTCGAATGCACGCCGAGTGTGCTAACCGTTACACCACAAATGCATGCAGAAAAGTGGAAGAAAATACCTTGTAAGTTAAACAGTTGTAAGTGCCAATAACTTGCCAAACCTCTTCAGATAACTCTATGGTTAGCCATTAGTTTGCGAGCCCAGTTAAGTTTAATTTCACCTCTTAAGTTTATAAACCTTCTGCTCGTCCTATACGCTCCAATGATAATTCTTTCCCAGATTTAACTTTAGGAATTTCTTATAGAAGTAGATTATGTAGTTAAAAGTAATGTAATTGCCACAAATGCAAAAAATTCCTCGAAGTTGCTCAAATTCAGTACTACCTTGAACAACTTCTATTTTAGTGATCTAAAGATACCCGACTGTAAAAATTAAGAATTCAGCAAACTTTATTGAAAAAAAGAAGGTTTATTTGTAGCCAATCATGCTATCCCTTTCGTCCCTCTAAGCAAAGAAACATAGGGTTAACTCATGTCAGCATTGTACGGATTCAGTAAAATAAAGTAAAATTATGCATTCAGTAGTCCCAGAGAGGGAACTAATGAAAGTAAATATGAAAATGCTGAGACACTAGAAAATTCATTTACTCACGCAATTCAAAGCAACTGAAAGGCATTGAAACATTCGAGAACAAAGCAGTAAAATAAACGCAGCCAATTTTTTCTTTTCTTGAAAATTTATTTCTGTAGAAAGAGGCTTATCAGAAACTAATTATCTAGATTTTTATTGTAATGCAATAAAGGCATGAGAAGCGTTATATGTCGGTTTGTTGTAATGATGTTCTTTACAAAAAGCAAGATGTGAATGTTAGAACCAGAAGTGGGTGATGAAATTTATAAGCTGAAGTTCATCTACGGCTAAAAAACGATAGTAAACATAAATAGCTCAATTTTTAACCAGGTTCTTTTAACTAATAGTTCGGTAGGAAAGATAGCAAATGACATGAGACAGTAAATACATGAAATGAAATATTTTATTTAACATTTTAACTTTCTTCTACGAAGTAGAACTATTCTAATTGAGAAAAATTTTAGGTATCATATTTCAACGAAAATATTTATTTTCACCCCTCTCAAATCCATTTGAACGATGTTTTTGCTTGACTTGTGTACATGCGAATAGAATAAAGAATTCTTTTTCCCAAAACGGATTGTAAAATAGATTTAAATTTGGTTCAGAAAATATTTTTTGCGACGTCTGTACGTATGTATGTATGTATCTCGCGTAGCTCAAAAACGAGTATCCTCAGAACGTTGAAATTTTGTACATAGCACTGTTGTACCATGTAGATGTGCACCTCCCTTTTTGGTTGCAATCGGCGGCATCAAAAGTACCCACGCACACACACACACACACACACACATATATATATATATATATACAAAAAAAATATGCCCTCTCATACCCCTTTGACGCACAAAAAATACATATAATATATATATGTGTACTTTTGGTGCGGTCAAAGGGGTATCAGTGGTTATATGTATATCTATATATATCCATTCTGTTATCCGGATCATTGAGCTCATTTTTTTATTCTTATATGTTGATAAAGTGCACATTTTTGCTTTAAAAGTGATTGAATTATGCTGTTCTTATGTTCCGCTTAAGGGTTTTATGCCTTTAGTTAATCTGCATGCTATAGTTGCAGAATCATAAAAAATTTAAAGGTTGCTAAAGTACTTCTAAGCTTAATGAATAAAGTTTACATCTGAAATTTTAGAAGAATAGTGAATTAAGTCAGGTTCTGCACCAACTTTAGTGTCTATTTCCCGAGTGAGACCAAAAGTAAACTTTTCGTTTTGTTCACCGAAAAATGCGTCTGTCTACCCGCTAGCCGAATTGCTTGCTTTTGCGTAGAAACTTTAGTTTTAACTGTAATAATTTCTTTGAAGTGTTTTTAACTATATTGGCATTTTATGTTTTTCTGTATTTTACAATTTTTAATCATGTTTTGAGTTTTTATGTATTTTTGCTTTGCTACAAAGTGAGAGCTGAATTTATTGAATGGAAAATATATCTCTAGTGAAATTCGAGGAAATAAGTTTAAATGAAATGTAGCAAAAATTAGCATTAACTGTAATAATGAGAGTAAGAAATTAGACTGAAGGAAGGTGAATCATATTGAAAAGAGTAATGCGATTTATTGTCTTTTGATGCAACTATTCAAGGCCAAATCGATGCTATCCAAAACTACACGTGACTAGCAAAACTGTGAGAGATTGGAAAAATTACCTTGCAGATGGTATGTGAGAAAAAGAAGAAAGAGAATGGACAAAGCTGTTGAATTTTGAGAGCTTACTGACGTTCCACCAGACTCACCCAGGTCAGTAAAGTTACCAGTTAATACATAAACAGCCATCTGCGGTCGCTGTAAGTAAGACACTAATACGTTTTAAAAAACATCTGATGTGAACACCACATGACTTCCTTGTACGGCCTATTAAATTACACACATTTTTTGCTGGTTTTCATTTAAACTTATTTCCTCAAATTTCTTAGAGGTATATTTCTTATTCAATTAATTAAATTCTTATTTCGCGGAGAGGCAAAAATAGACAAAAACTCAAAGCATTTTCATTAAAAACTGTATAATAAAGGAAAACAATAAAACATCAAATATAGTTGAAAACAGTTAAAAAAAACAAATTTTACAGTTAAAATTAGAATTTCTACCCAAAAACAAGTAATTCGATCAATGGGCGAGAAAGCAGATTTTTCGGTGCACAAAACCGAAAGTTTAATTCTTGTCCCACTCGGCAGAAAGACACCGAAGTTAGTGCACAAACTGACGTAATTTGGTTTATTTGATTATGGCAAAACAGATAAGGGCTATTTTGATTAGAGAAGGGATGCCTTCGTGGCGGATGTACTAAGAGAAACTGGCTTTAACCCTCGTTATACAATAGGAACACAGGAAGAAAGCCACGAATACGCCAATGCAACCAAACCATTCGCCTGGAATCGAACTCAGATCAAACTACCAATGTTAAGTGGCTTTACCGCTTGACCACTGGTGGGTCTATGTGTAATTTTCATGTAAGCATTCTAAAAAATGATCAGAATTATAAACCATTAACTAAAGTTTGAATAAAAACTTGTGCCTGAATACGTTTGGGTTGACATTTTTTAACAATTTTAAAATGCTGTGAAAGGTAAGAAGAATTTACAAATGCACCATGAAGAAAATAAATACACAAGTCTATTTATTTTGTACTTTTGAGTAGATATTTCTAGTAAATACTGGCTGTGTTAAAGAATTTTGTTGCATTTATGGGAAATGACATTAAGAAAACTGTGGGTTAATGACAACTTTGCGTGATAGTTTCATAGTGGTATAAAGGCATGCTGAATAGGTAACAAAGTCAAATTTTATTTAGTGTTAGCCTACATAAATTTATAATGATATTCTGAAGGCACTCTACTTTTGTCATGTACAATATCGCATTTTCAAACCAACTCAGAATTCGAGTCACGTAGATCGTCAGCATGTAGCAACGACTTTTCATCATCGCAGGGTCTATGATTAATATTTTTATTCACACAGACGAATAATGTTGCAAGATGCAGAATACTGGATAATTAAAACTGAACGTTTTTAAAAATGAAGGTAGTAAGCATTCTTACTATTTTTAATTGGTTTGGTCTGAATGCCTTTTCAAAGGAATAATATTTTTACATAAATAAAGGCCTAGCAGAATACAGTTTGACTTATTTGGAATTCTTAAAGAATTTCTTTATTTTGAAACATGAGCTTCTTTAACATGTAACTTGAATTCAAATGTATATAGAATCTCGACATTTTCCTACATTAAATGTGATAAAATTCCGTTGCTAAAATTCAAATCAGGATATAAAGACAGTAATGGGGGAAATGAAAACATTTATATTAAAAAATTTAATAAATATCAAAAAGTAAATGTGCTCATAAAAGTCGGTACCAAACATATGCATAAAAGAATAAAATATATTATTCAGTTATGCTTTCGTTTTTTATTTGTTAGACTCCTAAATTAATAATTTAACCCCCAAGTCCTTAAGCCTCCAAAAGTCAAAACTACAAAGCTATATTCTTTAAACAAATAAGCTTATAAAGCAGGAAATGTGAAAAAATGTGTGATATCCTCGCCAGGACTCAGACTTGCATATCTCGAACACGTGCTGAGTATGCTACCGCTACACCACGCAGGCATGCTGGAAGGAGGGAGAAAATACTTTATAAGCTGTACTTTTATAAGCTATATAAAAGCTACTTTCAACTACATTTTAAGCTACATTTATTTTTATACTACTATATTTAAGCTATATTTTTCATAAAAATAACTATTTTTATTTATTTATTTATTCTTTTTTTGTGTGTGTGCAAGAAATAGCTATATCAATACACTGACCTCCCCAGTAATATTTTTCTTTCTTCTAAACCAAAATTGTAGTCTTCGGCAGCCTATGGCCCACAGATTACCGAGTGACTCATTTCATAATTTCAAGTGACCCGCTTGAGTTCTGGAAATAAAATATAATATATAAAAGAAAATTACAAAGCATAAACAGGAAACGAGCACTTGAAGAATACACAAAACCTAAACCGAAAATAAATAATAGCAATAACATTTTTGCTTAATTATAAAGTTACAGTAACGATTATACATTTTAAAAATTTTCATATAATTTCAAAAAGCCATCGACAAATTTGCAACGGCGATTCGTAATCCATTATATCAAAAAAATCTGATGTGTACACCACATGACTTCCTTGAACGGAATATTAAATTATGCGCATCTTTTGCTGCATTTCATTTAAACTTATTTACTCGAATTTCATTAGAAATAGATTTCTCATTCAATGAATTCAGTTCTCACTTCGCAGAAGGTACATAAAACTTCAAAATATTGTCAATAAAAATTGAAAAATATAGCGAAAAAAAAAAGAAGTATAGTTAAAATAACCGAAAAATGTTTTTTACAATTAGAGTTTCTAGGCAAAAACAAGCAATTCGCCAGCAGGCAACAGGCAAGATTGCTCGGTGCACAAAAATGAAAGCTTAATTTTGGTCCCACGCAGCAAAAAGACACTGCAGGTGCAGAAACTGAATTCACTATTCTGCTAAGTTTCAAATGTAAACAAATATGGCTGCTATTAGAATTAGAGTTATCCGCAATTAAACAACTTTTAAATTGTTGATAATTCTACAAATATTGCGTGTAGATGAACTAAAGGCATGAAAATTTTAACCGAAAGATACGAACAACATAATTCAATCATTTCTAAAGCTAAAAAATGCACAATTTACTAACATATAAGAATAAAAATAACTGAGCTCGCGGAGCGAGTAACACAGTGGGTATGTATAGCATATATATATATATACTTTTGGTGAGGCCGATTGCTACCAAAAAGAGAAGTGCACATTTATATGTTATAGCAGGCCTATGTACAAATTTCAAGGTTCTGAGGCTACTCTTTTTTGATTTATGCGAGATAAATACATACATATGTATGTACGTACAGACGCCATGAAAAATCTCTTCTGAATCCATTTTAAATAAGTTTTATAATTTTTTGGGAAAAACGAATCCTCTATTCTGTCCTTACTAAATCCTCTATTCTGTATTCTTCTTCTGTTATCCTTCTTCTGTTATCTGTTGTTCTTATTAATTCTATTCTGTTATCCTCTATTCTGTCTTCTTTATATGGGTGTCACGCAAAAACATCGTTAAATTGCATTCGATAGCGGCAAAAAGGGATATTTTCGTTGAAATATGATACCCGGAAGTTTTAGTGATTACAATACTTCCTTTACTTCGTACAAGGAAGTAAAAGGTGGCTTTGCTATTTTGTCCGCATTCAGTTCAACTTATATATGCGGGCAAATATTTTCACCCATGGAATTTATTTTAAGAACAACAACAGGTTAACGACCGAAAATACAGATGCTTGTATTTGTTAAGACGATTAGTTATAAGCCAGACTTAAATAAATTGATGTCACAAGTTCATTATCAGGAAAGCCATCGATGTCTAAGAGAAAAGTGAAGTTCATTTATTTATATTTGTTTTTATAATAATTAGAGTTATAATTTTCACTTTTAAAGCATATTGTAATTATTTTCTCAATAAATGTTATATTGTTATTGCCCGAGAAAGACTTCTAAAATGAAAATAAATCTGAGTCGAAACTTCTTCTTAATACACACATTTTGAAGGATTTTGATCTGCAGCCAAAAAAAGAATTGCTAACGCCTGCTTATCAAGAGAGATACAGAAATGGTAAAGTGTAAACTGGTATTGAAGTTGAGTTTTTGTAGTTATTCAAAACTTTTATTAAATTTTTGTAACTGTTTGGGTTATTGTTTTGAGAATTTCCATTAAATATTTTCCTCGCAATTTTTAACTACTAATTGATTTCACGTCTATACTATTAAGGGAATGTTTAGCAAGTGGTTTGTATAAAGTCATAGTCCGTGGTCTTGTGATGTAAGTGGAAAGCAAGTTCAGCTGGTGCAGTACAAAGGTTCATCGTTCAGATACCGAAAAGGCTATACTTGAATTCGCACGCGTAATGATTTCTATAAAAACTTGTAAACAGGGCTGTACAGTGGCACACGAACTAAAAAAGCAGTAGGCGATAACTTCTCACCTTTTAGATTTGGTTAATTGGGTCACATGCCTCTCCTTATCTGACTTTTAAGCGAAAGAAAATTAAAGGAATTAACGCATTTCCTAGGGCATATTAGCGGGGTACAAGTGACTAACACATTCGGCAGGAAACTGAAAAAACCATGGTTCGAATGCTGGTGAGGGTATTTTATATTTCTCGGTTTCAAAATACATAATAATCTCTACATAATAATTTGAAATAGTTAAAATCAAGGTTAATAGCAAGGAAAGTCTATAAAAAATTTAATCTGAATTTTTGTGAAATTTAAATATACTTCTTCGGAAGGTGTGCTACAGCTAAATTGTCAGAAAATGTAGGTTACAAGACGCGCTGTATACAAATAAAGAGCATGAGAGGGTACTGACAGACAGATGGAATTGCAGAATCTCGTTTCTGTTAAAACAAAGTAATAAAACTGTTGGTATTTCGTAAGTAATTAGAAAAATATTGTGATATCGTAATTAAGCCAAACACTCAGCAAAGAAACTTATGATTACAAAAACATCAGGTTGGTCTTTACAAATCTCTTGATAAAAGTAGAGATATGTGAGTTGAAAGATTCTAAGCCCAATGTATCGTGTAAACAGTAGTGTTACTACAACTACACACTTGCATTCAAAATTTGTGTTTAACAAATACAATTGAAAACTTTGAGTTTGAGAAAAATTTTAAAAAAACGTTTACCAAAAGTACGCATGTTGAAAACTTCAGATTACAATCATGATTCGGATTTCAACATACACTGCTCCACATTGAAAATGCAACACCAAGAAGGAACGGTCAGAAATTTATGCAAATTTTAGAGTAGACGCACGTCACTGAGTTATGCGAATGATGTCAAATGCGCAGCTCTCCGACGCACGTGAAGTAAGATATAAGGGAAGAAACGTGCAGAATGGGCAATATTCGTGTCGTTATTTCTGCCATACGAATTATCGAAAAAATTGGTTTCTGTTCCGAATGATACGTGTAATAGGAAAGAATGCCAGGCCGCCGTCAACGAAGGCATTTCCAGCAGATAGACGATTTTACGAGGGATATAGTGATCGGACTGAGAAGGGCGGGTTGGTCCTTACGTCAAATCGCAGCTGATACCCACATGAATGCGAGCGCGGTGCATCGGCTATGGCGAACATGGTTGGAACAAGGGAATGTGGGAAGAAGGAAGGGTGCAGGTGCAGCCAGAGTGACGTCAGCACGCGTGGATCGACGCATCCGCCGACAAGCTGTGGCGGTCCCGCAAGTCACTTGTACCGCGATTCTGCAGCATGTGCAAGATACCCTGGATGTTCCCGTGTCGACGAGAACCATTTCCCGTCGATTAGTTGAACGTGGCCTGCACTCACGGCGTCTGTTAAGAAGACTGCCATTGACCCCACAGCAGAAACGCCAACATTTAGAATGGTGCCGGACTGGAGCGATGTGGATGACAGAATGGCGAAACGTCGTGTTCTCAGATGAGTCACGCTTCTGTTTATCCAGTGACAGTCGCCGCATACGTGTGTGGCGTAGACGTGGAGACAGATCTAATCCGGCAGTAAATGTGGAACGCCCCACCGCTCGACAACGTGGCATAATAGTTTGGGGAGCTATTGCCTACGATTCCAGGTCACCGCTAGTTCGTATTCAGGGCACTATAACGGCCCAACGATACTTGGATAATGTACTGCGGTCGGTGGCAATCCCCTACCTTCAGGGGCTGCCTAATGCAATTTTTCAATAATGTGCAAAGTGCTCGCATCTGCCAACATGCTCTGCACGGTATACAGATGCTTCCTTGGCCACCGTACTCTCCTATCCTGTCACCAATCGAGCATGTGTGGTATGTGATTGGACGCCGTTTGCAGACTCTGCCCCTGTCTCGTTCAGAAGACGACCTGTGGTAAATGAAGAAAGGGAATAGAGAGCCATCCCTCAGGACACCATCCACACTCTTATTGACTCTATGCCTAGACGTGTTTCTTCGTGTATTGCTGTCCGCGGTGGTCCTACATCCTACTGAGCCGACGCCGTTCTCGCTCTGTATTCTGACTATCATTTTGAAATAAAAATCACTTATTGCTGCTTGCTGTCTCTGTCTTTTTTCCAAATTTCATCACTTTCTGACCACTCCTTCTTGGTGTTTCAATGTCGAGCAGTGTAATGCCTCTAACTTTGATTTGGTTTATTGAATTACGGCAAAGTAGACAAGGGCTATCTTGCTTAAAGTGAGGGATAACTTCCTGGAGGATTTTCTAAGAGAACTTGGCTCGTATATACATGGAAAAAACTACAAAAACGCCTAGGCAGCCAGCCCATTCGCTTGGAATCGAATCCAGGACGAAACTACCAGTGTTCAGCGACTTTACCGCTCGGCCATTGCTGGGCAGTGGTAACTCCAACAGTTTACTATTAAAATCTAAAATATTTAATAAAAATTTCTTAAACGTTTAAAATTTAAAAAGCATAAGATTAAAAATAAATTATAAACTTAGCTTGGTACCCAGACTTCAGATTAAGACATGGAACAACTTTAAGTTATGTAATTTGAAGGTTAGTTTCCTGGAAATTAAAGATACAGAATGAAAAGTAGTTACTTTAATCGAATTGTTCAGAACGGCAGAAAATGGAAGACATAAATTTAATATATTTTTTCATGGCAAATTCTCCGCAAGTGGAAATTTCTGCTCTTATTTAATGAAGGAGAAACTCAGTTATTAAAATCTTAGTTATGCACTTTAACAAAAGTAAAAATTTTGAATGTATAAAATGCAAAGTATGTGGAGGCATCAATTAAAATTTAATTTTCTAAAGGTAATGTTGGATAAATATGGAAAATTCTGATAAATATGGAAATTATCTAATTCAGCAACTTCTTCTGTAATTCAATCAGATGTAAAACGAAATGGTGCTTTGAGTATTAAACTGAGAATGGTAAATTGCTACAAATTTCTTCTTTTCGAAATTGCATTTTATGTTATTCTCTAATAAAAATATATAAGTTCGACTGATACAAATAAGCTGTACCCGAGAAAGGTGTTTTGAAACAGATCATCTTAAATAAATTATCAGTTTTATTCAAAGGGAAGAAAAATTATATAAAAGGTATTGTTTCTATGCAAATTTGTCAATAATGAGTTATTTTTATCAAAATGTAGTTGGAAATAATAATTATATTGCTATGACTATTTTCTAATGAAAGTATGGATAGGTTCTGTTATATTTCGGTGTTAATCAATAACAATCGGCCGGAAACTTCCGTGAATAATAATAATAATTTTCAAGCTGTTGTTCTGGATATTCTGATGTTTACCTGGGGCTGACAGTTAATCTGAAAGCTAGATGCAAGTTTATAACTCCTACGTAAAGCTTGGATGTATGGAGTGTAGCCTTCTTCTTTCTACTGGTGAAATATCGATGGATCTTGCAACGCTGTCTGGGCAATGTTCTCGGAGATGAAATATTAAATGACCGTTCGGCCATTTGAAATGAACGAATCGAATTGCAAGTTTGAGTATATTTTTTAATTACTGAAAGCAATAAAAATTCTAACGCAGTTTGTTGGCGAGTGGCAGTCGAGTGGTTTAGACAGCTGAATACTGTTATTTCGACCTGGATTAAAATCCAGGTAAAAGGGTTGTTGCAAAGTAGATTCTTTTCTGTGCGTGTGTTCGTATTGTTGTTTCTAATGCTTAAAATGAATACGAGCCAGTTTCCTCTAGCAGGTCCTTCATGCGAGTATTCCTGCCATTGGAAAAATAGCTCCAGGGTGTTTTGACATTTCAGATTACCTAATAAAGGAAGTTTTTAGCGCAAATTTACCATTATTAACTATACTGTATTTTGTAAAATAGTTCGTTTATGTTGCATATTGCAATTTCTTGGAGAAATATAAATGTCAGTAACAAATATATCAACATACGTATTCTACTTAAGATTTAAGTGATCCTTTTAACTGCGTTTTTAAATTTTTTAAATTATTGACCTTATTTTGTTTTCATTTTTTTAATGTTTATGTCTCGAATTTTTTCTCTCTTTCTTGATGGAAAATTGGATTACATTTCCTAGATTTCAGAAATTAATCTGGAATATTACGATTAAATTTACCCAAAAAAATTATATAAGGCATATATTTACATAAATCCTGAAATATGAAACATTTTAAATTTTTAAATGCCGAGTTTCACGTTTTATTTGATTAAAAATGTTAGCGAAGTATGTGGTTATGGATAAAAATTGTTAAAATATTTTGCATTAGGAAAGAAACAAATTCAACAAGCTTTTGAATCTCTTTTAATTTTGTTTACAGATATTCAAAATCTTACATTTACAATAACACCCAGTATAGTCCCAACTTTACTGAAAAGATGAGTAAAATACCACAAGCGAAAGTTCCATAAGTGGTGTTATGGAAACAAACTTTTCAAGAAGCTCTTAAAAGATTTCTCATGTCTCCATCTTTTTCGATTCGAAATGATCAAATATTTATTCAAAGAACTGAAACTAAGATTTTGCAATCAAGAACCCAAAATTTCACCTCCAAACAAATTACTAATTGGATGTTAGACACCATTCTTTCTAACCTCGTCTTGCAAAAGTATTTTAAAATGTTTATGAAAATTACATTTTTAAAAGATTTAAAGACACCAGGCATTAATTTTCGTATTTGATTAGTTCATTTTAATTTCGCCATAAACGTTCCATGGACTTTTGAGCATTTTTTTAAATACCTAAAGATACAAAAATGTTTTTCCTCCTTATATTACTGCCGGAAAAATTAAGCAACTAAACATAAAAGAGTAGAAAATAACTTAGAAGAAAAAACTTAAAAATGACAAAAGTGTGCGTGAAGTGTTTCGAAAGAAAGTGTTTCAAATTTAAAACTCTGACATGAACATTTATTCAACAGCAAAAATGCACATTACACCAATGAACGATAACTGCGCCTTTTCAGCAATATTACAGAACATTTACAATCGTTTACACATTTTCTAAAGCACTGTATTTTCTAAAGCTTTCTAAAGCCTAGTATTTTGCCACTAGCAAAATATAAGGTATTTATTACGAGCTTTCCTAATTACATTCATATGTAATTTCGCAATTTACATTTAACTGCCATTTTTACTTCCTTCTATAAAGTAAAGGAAGTATTATAATCAGGAAAAATTCCCGGAAACATATTTCAACGAAAATATCAATTTTGACCGCTATCGAATGCAAACGATGTTTTTGCATGACATCTGTACGTTGGACAGAATAACGGACTCTTTTTTCCCAAAACGAATTATAAAACTAGTTTGAAATGGATTCAGAAGAGATTTTTTCGCGGCGTCTGTACATACGTGTGTTTGTATGTATCTCTCATAACTCAAAAAGGGATAACCTCAGAAAGTTGACATTTTGTATTTAAGACTGCCATAGCATATAGTTATGCACCTCCCTTTTGGGTGGCAATCGGCTGCACCAAAAGTATACATACATACATACATATATATATATCGCTCTGTTACTGGGCTCTGTGAGCTCTTTTGTTTTGCTCTTAATATTGGTAAACTGTGCCCTTTTTTGTTTTAAAAATGATTGAATTATGTTGCTCTTATCTTCCGGTTAAGATTTTTATGTCTTTAGTTAAACTTACACGCAATAGTTATAGAATTCTCAGTAATTTAAGAGTTGTTTAAGTGCGGCCGTGCCTAATGTTTTTTTACCATAGCAGCCATACTTATTTACATTTGAAACTTAGCAGAATAGTGGATTTGTTACCAATCTAGAGAAACTAAGCTTCGCACTAACAAAGATAACGTCTTCTTTTATTACTCCGAATTAAATCACGCTTAATACATTCTGGAATTATCGTTTAAGTTATTAAATCATTCCATGTATTGACTCCGCATAGCGTCCATAACAAATTAAGTCAGTTTCTACGCCTTCAGTGTCTTTCTGCCGAGTGAGACCAAACAAAAACTTTCAGTTTTGTGCACCGAAAAATCTGGGTTCTTGTCCGCTGGGCGAATTGCATGTTTTCGCGTAGAAATTATAAATTTAATTATAAAAATTAATCTTGATAAATTGCTTTAACTGTATTTATGTTTTATATATTTTTATATTTTCAATTTTTAATAAAAATGTTTTAAGGTTTCATGTATTTTTGCCTTGTCGCGAAGTGAGAACCTGAATTAATTGAATGAGAAATATATCTATCGCTAATGAAATTCAAGAAAATAAGTTTAAACGAAATGCAGGAAAAAATGCGTATAATTTAATATTTCGTACACAGAAGTCATGAGGTGTACACATCAGATTTTGTACTTACATTTAACTTACTAGTCTGAGAAAGATCTGAAATGGTTTGTCTAGCAGCCCGCCCCCTTTTTTGTTTCTTTCGCTGAGACATTTTCACTATATGTGTGAGTGTGAAAAGAAATATAATTATAAAAATTTAAACAACAATGTTTTTTGCAAGACATTTAACCCTAAAACTTTTAAATTTTAGTGCCTGTTGTATTTAATAAATTTAATCTTGATTTAATTTTGAAAACTTCATTTTGCTGCGGATATATATTATAAGTTTCACTGCATGTATTTGAAAGGTCGAAATGCATGTAGTTAAATCCTTAGAAATGTATTAATTAATTTTCTGTAATATTTACGTATTTAACGTTGTCAATGCATATGTTCATATACTGGTTATCATAAATTAAGGAAAATCACAAAAATAGCGATAACTCCCTCAACAATAAGCCAAACCATGTAAAATTTGAATATGTTGCCAAGTAAGACTAGCTAAGTAAAACTGCAATATGCAAATTAGTGGTTCTGCACTCGGAATACGACATCTGGGAGGAGCATAAATGTTTGAGAACAAGCCCACATATTTCACTGTGATAGTGACATCAGAAATCTTAGATAGCCAATTCGTAACAATGACCGCCAGGCATCATTTGCCTGCAGAACTGCGATGGAGAGCCGTTGGGAGACTAGAGGCAGGACAAAGTCAAACAGATGTGGCTAGGTGCCTAAATGTGAGACCTTCTGTGGTTCATAGACTTTGGAGGCAATTTCAAACCACAGATTTGGCATCTAGGAGGTTCAGTCAAAGGCGGCCGACTGCTAAGACGAGTGCCGATGACCGATATTTGATATTATGTGCACGCAGGAACAGAACCGTTACTCCGACTCTTCTTAGATAATCCCTTGCTGAAGCCACCGGAAGGTTGGTGTCAATGTCAACTGTGCGTAGAAGGCTTCACGAAGGTGGGTCTCTATGCGAGGCGACCAGCCATTTGCGTGCCGCTCACGTCACGCTATAGGAGGGACCATTTGCAGTGGGCACGACAACATGTCTACTGGACGTTTGAACAATGGAGGGCTGTTCTCTTTACGGATGGGTCCAGGTTTAGTCTAGAAAGCGATAGTAGGCGCTATTTGATATGGAGAGAACCTGGAACCCGTTATCATCCGTCAAGCATCAGTGAAAGAGATGCATACGGAAGAGCTGTATCTATGTTTGGGGGGGGCATTTCTTTGGGTGGACGCACAAACCTCCATGTCTTTCCAAGGGGAACCGTGAATGCTCAGGTTTATAGAGCTGACATCTTTGATGCTTATGTGCGCCCATATTCCGGGGCAATAGGTGATGCTTTCCTGTTACAGGACGACAACGCAAAACCACACAGGGCTCGCATCGTAGATGGTTATCTTCAACACGCTCAAAGAGGCTCCAATTTCTGCACGATGAATAATGTTTTCTAGAAACTGGTCCTGCATAGGGTATTATGATATGAGACGGTATTGGATATCACCCTCGCACTCCTCTAGTACGCATTGCCGGTGCTTTAAACAGCCAGCGCTACATCTCTGAGGTGTTGAAGCCAGTTGTCCTTCCTTACCTTCAGGGCTTGCCCACAGCCATATTTCAACAAGATAATGCGCGACAACCCGTGGCACGCATTGTCCAAGGATTCTTCGTCAATCGCCAGATTGAATTGCTTCCCTTGCCGGCTTGCTCTCCGGATCATTCGCCGATAGAAAACATGTGGTCCATGGTTGCTGATTGACGACGATTGACCTAGATTACATCCCAAGCTGCCACACCAGATCAACTTTGGCAACGTGTAGAAGCTTCTTGGTCTGGTGTACCCCAAAAACACATCCAAAGTCTCTTTGAATCAATGGCGAGGCGTGTGGCAGTGGTGATCTCCAACAATGGCGGCTACTCTATCTACTGATTCTGGAAGGAACCACACTTCACAGAGGTCTATAAATTTAATTTGTTGCTTGGTCAACATGTTATCTACTAAATAAATTTTGTTGTGATATCTCTTGTCTTTCTTGGTGTTGGAATTTGGGTGGGCAGCAGTGTATATATATTAACTTATTCGTTTAGTTGTTGTTTTCTGTCTAAAAAGTTTCAGACGTAATTTGTAGTTGCATATTTTATAAGTATTTACTTCTTGCAAAAAATTTTACATCTTGTAATATGGAATCTAAGTGCATTTAAGCAAAATAATTGAATTAGAATCCAATATATAGAAACTGATATGATGGGGCAAGGCGGCTATTGTTTTCATGAAATTAGCTTTATTTCGCTAATTCAATGATTTTTTAAGAAGTTTTGGGACTCTAGGACCGAGCATTTTCGAAGCTCTAGGGCTGATGTTTCGCAAAGCTTCCAGAACGCCGAGCAGCGATATGTAAATATGACTGCGTTTGTCAGGAGTCAGCTTTAGTTCTGAGTTAGTTCAAAAAGCGATTCAAAACTCTAGGTAAGCTGCGTTTAGATTTAGCTCTGAGAGTAAATATTGATAACTAGGAATAGTTCTTGTGTACCTCATCCCTTGGTTCTTCTTGAGTTATTCTCAGCTGTTATCTTTTTGCATTAAATTGTCATTTTCATCTTGCAAACTTGAGGTAATTATTTTAAGAGATTCCCACGAATCTGTAACTGCCAATATTATTAAATATTATTATAGCTCCCTCTATAAGATCTAGACTTCTTATTAAACATAAACTAAGCTAGATCCTACTAATGAATCTGACAAATTCTCGCACAGCCGTGAAGTAATATCCAAGAAGTGTGAAAATAATCCTTTATTAAGTAGGAACAGAAGGGCACGTACTTCATGCTTTACGATAACATCGACTACTTACGGTGGAACTTAAGCATGATTATACAAATGCATTCAAGTCTAAAAAGAATAGTGCTAGATTAACACGTTAAAGAATAGCTAACTTAGGTTGACTCACAAACCTAACAGGCGTGACGATTATTCAAAATGGCCAAAGGGCGTATTAGCGTAACAGCAGAGTCGGAAGCGAAATAGAGAAATCACGCTCTGAATAAACTCAAAGATTCACCCGTTTAAATATTTACTTCACCTAACATTAAATTTACATCCTCGCAAGGAAATGCTAGGAGAATTTGAGGAGTTCAGGAAAGATAACAAAAATTTGAACTATATCTTAATTTAATTGAATAATATGCTTAGAAAAGATATTTAAATTCTAACTCAAATGTAAGTCAACCTTTACAGTCTTGATCTACATCTTGACTAAATTTAAAGTTTTACAAACGAACAACTTAGCATCAAATTACAACTCTTCTTATATTTTCTTATCATAATTAAAAGTTTGTTTCATATAATTTACGATACCACTACTTTTAACATTTTAAACAGTTCAAACGTTTTCTACATGGGGGTACATTTGCTCATTTATGATGATTCTCCACTATCAAGATTTGGCGATTGTTTCCCTTAATCCCCAGTCTCCCTTTAAAAGGGGGAGTATATAAAGTATTTCTTCCGCCTTTTTAACATGCCTTCGTGGTGTAGTGAACAGCACACTCGGCACGCATTCAAGAGTTCCATGGTTCGAGTGCCGGGGAGGACATTGCTCATTTTTGATGTCTCCTGCTTTAAAAAAGGAGAAAAAACTGATGTCTTTACAACTAGAGTTTCATTGTTGGAAGCATGGCAAGTGGACTCGCATTGTAATGGGAGGAAGGAAACTTCCATCTTTCACATAAGCACAGAAACCATTATACGTCACTGATTATACACACTTCCCCTTTTATACAAAAGAGTACTTAAATACGGATGAAAAAGCAAAATTGCAAACGTCGACAATTCTAAACATTTTTCCAGACGACTTGTAGCGATTTTTCAATACTGGAAATTAAGCTTTCTTTATAGGTTATTATTAATGGGAGAATATAAACTTAACAAATGAAATTATTATAAAAGAGATATATATTTGAATTACTGAGATTTTCTTATGCCACGTAATTCGATATTAAAGATACCTTTCAACAGCTATATTCTTTCATTACTTCGCTAAAATTTCGAACGTTTAGAATTTCTGAAAAGCTTGGTCATAAAAAAGGGCCTTTTTATATCAAAGAACTATATTTGCCGGATTTCTATATTCTGCATTCAGTATTTCCCACAATACTCGATCAAGTATTTCCTTCTCAAACTAGTGAATGAAATTTCTTCGTAGAAGATGGTTAATACATTTTATTGAAAAATCTATCAATATTTCCTTTTATTCTCGGAACGAGAATAAAAAACAAGAATAAATTTTCTTTTATTGGGAAAATTTATGTTCACTATTTCTTTTGGTGTGTTGAATGCCTATTGCAATTTTTCTCTAATTCTTTTTGCTTAAGAAGTTTTGATGCCCTCTTACTTCATTACGGTTTGGAAACTTAGCTTGAATAAGGAACCTTTCAAAACTTCCATAGAAACTCTTAGGCTTTCCTTAGTTGCAAAGAATATCGAAAGCTTATTCTGAGGACCAGATAAGAATTCTTTTGGAATCTTTGTTAACTGAACTGACTTCGGTTCCTTTCTGTCTTCGTTTTCGTCAAGTAGAATTTTCTTTTGAAATTTTCCTTCTCTTGGAGTATTAAGTTACTCTAGAAGCCTTGTAGTAAAATTGAAAACATTTTAAGAAGTTTTCCTTTCTTTTGTGTATTTTCTACCATGTCATCTGATGGTATTTTTATATGTTAATTTAGTTTTCCATTATTGCTTAATATTATATTATTTTACATATTTTCTTGGTAAAGAAATTTAATGGGTTCTATTATAAAAATTCTTTTCAAAATTCCTCTTGTTCGTTTATGGATTCGTATTTTTTTCCTTATGACTATTATTCTAAATTGTGTTATCCTTTTACGAAAAGCTGTGCATATCATTTAATTATTTCATTACGCTGCATTGCATTTTAATTACTAGAAATGATTTTACTAGAAAGAGGAATCAGACTATCAGTGATAAACAACTGGATGGGAAAATGAACAAGAAACGACTGAAGAATAAAGTTATTTGAAGAAGAAAATCAGGTTACTAATGTAATAATAACTAACCAAAACACAAGAAATGCATATGTTAATATTACATAACCCATATAAACGGAAAGCAAAATCTAATTACGACTTCAAATATGCATCACATGAAGCACTTATATATGCAAATAATGAACCTAAAGTTTTTACTAGTTGTCTGTAGATTTACATTATTGTAGTGTACTTAGCGATATCTAAGTTTAAACCTTCTGTTTCATAAATGAAACTTTGCTTTCTAAGAACTTTAGTAGCATTTTATGTGTACAAAAATTTTAGACATAGAAAAGGTGTCGTAACATACTTCTACACATTTCATTGTAAAAAAAAAACACATAAAAAGGACTCATGTCTGTATATATTATTTTACGCGTTCATGACATATGAATTTTTCCTTTATTTTTTAAATATTTCAAAGACGCATGATCCCTCTGCAATTTTTACATACCATTCTTTTAACTTCCTTGCACGAAGTAAAGGAAGCATTTCAATTGTGAAAATGTTTGGATATTAGTATTTTAACAGAAACATCCACTTTGACAGTTCGTGAATCCGTTTGGACGATTTTTCTTGTGTGACATCTGTGCGACGGACAGAATAAAGGACTGCTTTTTCGAAAATGGATTGTAAAATGGATTTAAAATGGATTCAAAAGGAATTTTTTGCGTGATGTCTGCACGTACAAGCGTATTTGTGTATGTGTGTATGTCGTATATCTCAAAAACGATTAGCCATAAAACGTTAAAACTTTGTATATAGAAAGGCTAAAACCTCTAGTTAGGCACCTTCTCAGGACTGAGTGTTAGGTGCATATTCTTGGAAAACATCTTCGTGAACTCCTTAAATCCTTATGAATACAGTTATGTTCTGTGGTAGAATATTGTGATTAAGTGGTAAAAGAACTGCACTTTAAAGGGATTTAAAATCCTCTTTTATTAAACCACAATTATTTACAACCACTTCCCAACTCGGGAGGGATACAGAAAATAATGGTTAGGTTAGGTTATTTAATTATGGCAAAGCACACGAGGGCTATCTGCCTAAGGGAAGGGATGCCTTCGTGGAGGACTTTCTAAGGGAAACTGGCTCGTATACACGTTACATATGGGGAAAACAAACCACGAAAACGCCCATGCAGCCAGCCCGTTCGCGGGATTCGAACCTCGGACCGAACTACCAGTGTTCAGCGTCTTTACCGCTCGGCTGCTGGTGGGCACAGAAAATAAAGACCGCACTTGGGTCTAAAATGAACAATCAAATAATTTAAACTAAAAGCTAAATAGAAATTAAATAGTCGTTGCTCACAGAGCTATAACGCGAGGTTGGCCTCTAAACTAAATGGTGCGTAGCAAGATTTACCTAATGCTGACGCACTTGAATTTACTTCAATGAGTAATCACGTACAGCACTACGGCTTAGAATTTAAATAATAGCTAGTCAGGCGAACGTTGAATAGAGTAACTGTGGTCTGAGTCTAAAAGCTCTCTCTCACTGAAAGGTTTCTACCTTTCGTTTAAATACTACTTGGCTCCACTTCAAATTAGCATAAAGCTGAAACGCGCGCTTATTCTAACGGGAAGTTGAAATGAGAACAGATAGGAAAGGCAAATTAAAATAAAACTTTGTTAGTTTAACTAAAACCTTACAACCTCTATTTCATATTTCACTGCCAAACGTGTATATATAATTTAATAAAGTTATAGAGAATGTAGGGAATTATCGCCTAGGAAATTCAAAGTGAAATTTAGAAAGCAAATGTGCACTATTGCAGAAAAAATAATTAGCAAGTTAGAAATCTAATGTACACTATTGTGGTAATTATTAATCAGAATTTGTAAATAAATACTCTGGAATGTCAGTTAAAATGTAAAAGAGAGGAATAAAAACAAGAGAATTATATTGCTGGTTCCATATAAAGATCCAGACTTATCAAAGGAAACCTCAATTCCTACATGCAACCATAAACAACTTATGAGAAACGCGTTTCGTCCTCTTGCTATCTTAACAAATTCCTTTTCAATTTTACATTTCTATTCAATTTTAAAATATCCGAATTTCATCTTATCGATTCGGATATGCCTTCCCTAATCGATAAGATGTATTCGAATATTCTAAAATTGAATAGAAACGTAAAATTAAAAATAGATTTGTGCTGATATGCAAGTTGACGAAACCAGCTTTTTGGAAATGTTGATGATTTTATGGAGAGATTCCAATTTCTAAATTGCCAATTATTTTCACCATAATGATGCATATTTGCATTCTAAATTTCACTTCGAATCTCTTAGGAAATAATTTGTTCTCTTTATATTCTCTGCGACATTATTAAATTAAATATTATCTTTGCAGCAATTGTGCAGGATTTTAATTTTTATCAAATTTTAAAATTAACTAATTTTAAAGATTTTTCTTGCTTTTCTTGATATATATGTAATATTTTCGATGTGTAGTCAGATAGATGGAAGTTTAGCAGTCGAGCATAGTCGAGTAGGAAGACGAAAAGATGATGCTGACACAAATAAATTTGGAGAATTTCTAATCTTTATTTTCACGTATACTAAATCCTTTCTTAGTAGATAAAATATTTCTGGATCATAAGCAATTACACTAATTTCTTACATACACTCCTTTTAAAACTAAGACATAAGCATCTTAGACTGAGAAGCGAAGCATCACGAAGAAATTAGCACGGTAGAAGATAGGGAAAGGAATGGCATAATTGTTTTGCAAAGCAGTATTTATACCGAGTAAATGCAGAAAGTACGCTAAGCTATGATTGGTTAATTTTAGGTTGTTATGTAGCATGGAAAGCTCTCAAATTTGAGAGAGCAAATGAATTGGGGGGGACACCAAATTTAGAATAGCTAATTTTGAGGTCACCAGTTATTTCTTAAAGCCATCCTGTTTTGTTATATCTTACACACACACACACACACAAACACACACATACATATGTACATATATATACTCTCTTGTAACACACACACACACACATATATATATATATATATATGTGTGTGTGTGTGTGTGTGTGTGTGTGTTACAAGGGATTGGCAAAGGGGCTACAAGGGATTACAAAGGATTCACAAGGGATTGAATGTTTCTCTGCATTGGTGCAATATAAACTGGAGAGATTTTACTACATACTTAGAAAGATGACACTCGAAAGAGAGACTTGTAGACGTAGCCGAACTGACACAGCCGAACACACGTAGCCGAACGGAACATAATCTTTATTGCTGGACCCAAAATAATGAAAAATCGGGTTGCTGCACAAACCGCCAGGCACATAAAAAAGGCAAGAATAGCAGAACGTGAAGAACAGGTGTCAGAACTTTAAACGAAAAAAAAAGTGTTATTGCTAACTAATACTGGACTGAAGAATAAGAATGTCCTATTAGAAAAAGAAAATAAAAGAATTAAAGCTCTGTCTTGGCATGCAGAATGCCGCATAATTTAATAGAACTTTAAAAATTAAATTTATTTTTAAAAATTGATATTCAAAAACTATATTTTACAGTTATTTAATTAATTATGTTGATCCAAGTTTTATGATTTACATTTTTCTTCATCTGTTCCTGCTTTAAAGCTTTTCTTTAAAAAGGCTTCCCTGTGGCTACAGCTTTTTTTTCTTGAAGGGGGGAAATATATAAGAAAAATAGAATATGTAGAAGATTAAATGTAAAGTAGAAGCGTGAATTAATTTCTTCTCTGTATTCTAAAAATAGTAATCTCTATTTGTACTGCATTTCGGATCTAATCCATGTCATATGATTCTTACGTATTTCTGATGATATAAATAGAACTAAAACTCAAACAGCCAACAATAATTCTACTGCAATATTAATTATCGAATCAAAATGCGTTGAGAACCAAAACTAACTCAGTCTGAATTAAATTTCACCCTGAACATAACGCACTCGCTCGCTCTCTTCGGCCTAGTTGGACTGCTGTCTGCTGCTTCCTTCTTGCTGCAAAGTTATCAAAAACGTAAACCTCTTGAAATAGGCGCAAATAATATGCGAAGTTGTTTGTGGCTGCAATATGCTTATTGAAATGAAATCAGGATTTCATCCGCTACGACCGCCAATCTGTCTTCAGTATGGATACCGTCTTCAATACCGTCTATGCCATCAAAATACCTGATGTTCATTGCTTCTAAGTTTGTTTCTATTACATATATATACCCTAACCCTAACCCACTTAAAAGTCCTTTATTTTCGCAATCTTTGTGGTAGTCATATACTTCCAATTATAGAAGTGTTTAAATGACGAAAATATTCATGTTTTCGCAATGTCAAATTAAAAACGATTTAGAGAAATAACGGAATCTAACTTTTCGAACGGTCCCCCGTTTCCTACATTTACATTTAAGAAAATTTTATACTTGTTATAAAAAAATAAAAGTATAGGAAATTCGACTCCAATACAATAAAAATTGACCGGGGTATATAAATTAAAAAACCTGAAGTTTTGTATGTCATTTTCAACTTGCGATGAGGAACCGGTTAATTAAAATAGAATAATTCGAGGAAGAATGAAGTGCAACAAAAAATATGTATAATTTAAGTAGGCCATACAACGAAGTCATGTGAGACCCACATCAGATTTTTTTATATATTTATTAACCCTAATGTTTGTTACGCAAACGTGAAATGCACTGTGTTCTTATTTTTGAATATTTATATATACATATATGCATAAAAGCGCAAGCTAATCCTTTGACTAAATTTTTCAAAAAATTAAGGACTGCGGTAAGAAACTGCCTCCATTCGGAAATAACTGAGTGGAAATGCACTTTTACCCTAGCCATTTTCGGTTATTAATGAAAATGGTTGAAAGACAAGATGGTTGAAACCTAGTGATGTGTAAAATTTGCAACAAATGCTCACTATTTTGTTGGTATTTAATTAAACTTACGATTGAATATTTCTTGTATTAATATATAATTATTTAAAAAATTATGATTTTGAGATTAAAGTTTTGAGAATGGTTAATATTATGTTTTGATATATATAAAACCGTTTACTTTAGAACTTCTCACATGAATTTTAGATACGCTTTTCCTCTTTGTGTGCTTCATGTAAACAAAATGGTGTTCTCCAAAAATGATCATTGAATAGCAGAATAAATAACAACACTGCTATAAATATTATCAAAAGGGCATTCATTGCCGCAAAACTTCCCGAATGATATTTTGTTTTCCTCGAATGCATATATGGATGGGAGAATATAACAACGCCAAGGATAACCTTTTATCTCATTCCCCTTTCATCTTAATGAATATCAGCTGCGATAAGTCAAAAGAGATATGAGTTTTGACATGGCCTCTTTTGTTGATAGTACAAAGCTTCCATTATGTTCGTTACTGATACTCATCGGTAGGGGGTGAGGACTGAAAATCAAAGTCACAGTTGGTGGTAAGGTGGTTGAGGTTATGCGTTTGAATCGCAATGAGAGGATGTTGCTCTGCGAGCACTGTATTTTTAAGCCCTCAAAGAAATGATATTTTGATGGCATAACTATATGAATAGCGCATTTGGACTTGTATGTTATTTTAGAACTGTTTATAACAGGCAGTATGTTATTCAGAATTGTTGTTATATATAGTGTATCAACAGAGTTTAACAAGAGTTACGTGCGTTATTCTTAAGCTGCTGCTAGTGATAGTCTTATTATTATATGAAATCCATTGTGCCTTACAGCCAGGGTATCAGACAATGGCTCTTTGTTTAAAATGTCGTACTGAGAATCCTACAAAAGATTTATTTATTTATTAATTTTTACATTAAAAACATATACGAATTGTGTTGTTTCAAAATATTATTACATTACATTTCTCTAATTTAAATCAATTCAAGGTACTCAAAAATATCAAGCTCATACACATGTAAGAACTTTATATGAGAGGCTATCCTACATTTTCTTCTTTGGACAAATAATATACTTTAGTAGCTTAGATAAAAATTCAGAGTTATATATGTAGTATTTCAGAAATCTAA
>KK122274.1:169630-297492 GCA_000611955.2 Stegodyphus mimosarum
CAATAAAAATAAAAGAGCGCGTGCATTTAATGCTTAATAAATAAATATCTCGTAATTACTGTTGCCATCCAGAAAAATCTAGAAAAATCGTGATTGTTCTACTGATAATTAAAAAGCTTATAAAAGCCGAGGTGAAACACCTCATCTCAGTTAGTGAGTTAGTTGTTGTTGTTGTTGCTGTTATACTTGTAGCTGTAAAAAGCGAACCGCTGTTTGTTTACTTAATGCTGTATTGATTGTAGCGATTTCGCTGTGAGATAGAACTATTTTATCTGTTTGAACCGAGTTTTTGCTAAACGTTTGAGATATTGTGATATTGTGCGAAGATTTGTGAAGAAATATTTCAGCATTTTAATTTATTTCTTGTGGAAAGAATAAATTTTTGTTAACTTTTTTTTACGACTTGTGCATTCAATATATAACGAACCCGTACGCACGTAACACTATTTTCTTCTAAATCCTCTTTCAAATACTGATTCTTTGAGCAAAGAAATTTATTCCTAAAAGGAAAGTTCACTACTCATTCTATTGCAGATAAAGCAAAACACAATGAATGATGAAACATCACAGCTGAGTTCTGAAAACATTACGACTGAGTACGTGCTTGTATTAGGTTACTCAAGATATTAGACGCAATTCTTTTTTTTCACTGTACTATATTATTCACCTGATCATTTCCACATCATTAACAGAATTGGTTTGCTACTAATTTGCAGTGTAGCATTAAGGATTTAGCTGTAAACTCAGTCTACTAATTTTTAAATTTCTAAATTTGAAGTTCTGAATCATTTTAAAATACATTTGAGCCAAATTAGTTTGAAGAACTGATGAACGGAAAGAGAAAGTTCAGGTTAATGAAAGGCAATGTTTAAAGCAAGATTTTTAACTTTGCTAAGATAAAATATATAATATTTCGAACTAAATATATGATAAATATATTTGTAGGCGTACAGTATTAATACTGCAAATAAATTTTCTTATTTGAAGACAAATTTATTTTACTTGTATTATTTTATTAGACACACTAATACACAAAATATGCACAAAAATACATTTTTTTACAATAAACAGACTGGAAGATACAACAGTGCTGTCATAATTAATCTGAATTAGCTAAATTTACAGATCATTTGCAATGTCTAGTTAAATGACCCAAAATGTAAAAATTTAATATTTTTAACAGAAATTCAATTTTTTGAAGAATTAATAAAACGTGACTTAGTTCTAAAAGACCTGAAAGATGAAGATTAATCTTATCTTAAGGCATGCAATTTTGACTGAATATAAAGAATTTAAAAAAATTTCATCTGTTTTCGAACACTGCAAAGAAGAACGAATGAGCATTTCAACAGCTGACTGATGTAAGCAACCAGAATCTACCAAGAGATGATATGCATTAAAAAGAAATTATGCAATAGAAAAATGTTGTACGTTTCGTTTCCTTTAAGAAACTGGTTTTCATGAATTCAGTCCAAAATTTTTGTAGAGTTAAATGTTTTCATGTGACAAAATTACATAACATTCAACTTGTGAAAATGATATTTTACAATAAAAAGAGAGTTAAATATAAACTTCACAGTCTTGGAACCATGCAAAGTTCGTATGGCGTCGGTTCAAATGTAGCACCAACAACCCCTTCAAAATTATGGCGTTTTCCTTCTGGAAATTCGATGTGGAATTTTTGCAAAAGGCTCGTTGCATACAGAAATACTTCTACATTGGCCAGAGTTTCACCTGGACAAGCTCTTTTACCTAGAATATAAAATTTATGAAAAAGTTGCTGGAAAGGAAATTTAAAATTGAGTCTCAAAATATGAGTTAGGAAACATAATTTTAAGTTTCAGTGCTTCAAATTATGCAGAATTAACTAAAAACTGATAGCTTTAGAGAATATTAAATACTCCTCAGAGATTCTATAGACATTATTCTGTTGTTGCTTTAAATTAACTGCAAAATCCTGACAGCTACGAACAAAAATCAGAAAATGAAAATACAAAAAAAAATCCTTTATTTTTCTCTACATTTTAAAGATGTATTGTTTCTCAAGGCAACAATGTCAACCATTTAAGAAGTTATTTTTTCTGTATTTCGAAATGCTTCTTATTTAGTGCACTATCATCTACATCGCTGGTCTCCAAAGTTAGGTACGCGAAGTGATACTTGTGGTGCGCCAATGAAATAGGCTCACGATCATTTGCAAGAGTACGATGGTGTATTACATGAGCGGGATGTTCTCTCGTACGTCTGTGTTTGGTTTCGCATTATATTATATTAAATAACACTGCATTATATTATATTGCTGCGTGTGAGTTCGCAATAGATTGAATCCGCATAGAACCCATGATTCCTTGATAAAATTTATTTTATCAAAAAAAACAAAAAAACACTTCATACTTCTGGAACTTTCCACAAAAAACATTTATGTAACTCTTCACAGTATTACAGAGTACAATCAGTAGTTACACTTCAAACTACTAAGAACGTTAAACACAATTCAATGCAAAGCGCATCTAAACAGCGAAGCTAATACTGAGATATCTTAAAACTCCGAACCGCGCTAAATTGAACAACTACTGAAATGCTGATGCTGTCTCCGATCTTAAACAGTTTTCCATCGGCCGCCGAGAAATCTCTAGTAATTCTCAGAATTACTAGAAGGCATACGAGAGTCAGATAAGGTTACAGCTACAGTTATTCAATTAAAATACCCATTGCGGTTATACAGGGAACGAACAAAATGTCTCCCAATTGTCACCAAGTTTGGCGTCTTTAAGCGATTTATTACCAAATTTGTCCATGAAAATTAATTGCCAAAAACAACTGCCACCTTGGCGATACCTTGTCCATTTAACAAGAAAGCCATTTGCTCAATATTAAATACACTTGCCCCTGTGTTCTTACTTTTCCGGCAAGCTTCGCTTTGTTTTCAGTTATATTACATAAAAATATACAAAACATAATTCATAAATGGTATATAATTTCGCTAAAATTACTTATATATGTACAAAATTCGTGACATTATTATATTATATATTATACGGGGTACAATCCATAATTTTATCTGTCTTAGGGACACATGATTGAAGAAGTTTGGAAGTCGCTGGTATGCATTCCAAATAAAATCGAATGGTGATAAAAAATTTCCTAATAGCGTAGAGATTTCAAACATCTATTTTATATTTTATACATTTCTCTTTTTAGCCCAAAGGAGCGTTAGCCCAGAAGTGCTATTAATCTCAAAACTGGATTTTGCGTTGAATCACTATAAAAGCCTGAATCACTTTTCAGATTGCTCCACCAAATATTATCGCCCTGCATTATATTTAAAGAAATCAAATAATGAAGAATTTGCATGAATGTATGCATATTTTTTCGCGTGAAAAACAACCGTACCTGGAACAGTCAAGTTTTGAATAACGAGTCTTCCACCCGAATATGGGCACTTGGACGCCCAAATTTGGGGTTTGGAATTTGTTTTAATATCTATTTCATATTTTTTCAGACATTAAAGAATTTTTGATTAACAAACTCAACGATTTGAAAGCGAACAATGGCAACAGTGGACGAAAAAAAATTACCTCCAGCGCGCGAGACTATCTATCGGGAATTCTAAGGATATGCTGTTTTAAAATACTTCTACCCTAAAGGGACATTAGCCTAAATGCTCTCGAAACGTGTATGTGTGTGAAGGAGAAAAACTCCCTTTTTGTGTAATATAAAATCTGAAAGCTTTCAGATTTTCTTTTTTTTTTTAAATATTGGTCAAACTGTAATATACTTTTCTGATATTTTGATTTTTTGTTTGCTTTGTTTTGTTTATACTATTTTATGTTGAAAAAGGAACTGCAAAACTTTTAAAACTGCAATTCGTTTTAAGTTGAATTTTGGTTTAGTTAACAAGAAATATTTATTTCTATGAATTGGCAATGGTATACGTTATTTAATTTTAAAAGAAAAGGAAATATTTACATGATATGCTGCATTTTTAACTCTCTTACATTTTTAGTTTTAAAAAAGGTTTTAGTTATGAACCCGTTTTCAAAATGTTATATTGTAATATGAAACTTTCAGTTTCCAAATTAATCTTTTCATATATTTATTTATATTTTGCACAAGAAAAAGACACAGCTACATATTCAGCACTGTAACTCAATTATGAATGGACGGTACTAGTCGAAGTCTTATCTACATTCGATTTTTTTCCAGATGTGTCTTTTGTTATAAGTAGACAGATAAAATTCAAAATTCTTAAATTTTGTAAGTTTATTTATCCTTTTAATTCCAGAGTTGCACATGTTTTATATCTGACTCCTCATTTCTTCTTTGTTGCTTCTGTCCATGTTAAATTGATTGCTTCTAGCTAAAGATGAATTTTGAAGAATAGTTGAGACGAAGAAACTAGACCAATGAGCTGTAGAATTCCACGACGGTGTCTGATGTGATTAATGTAAGGAATATAAACCCTGTTAAATTTAATCCAAATAAAGTCAGGCCAATTTTTTACTTGGTTTCAACCTGAGAAAGCTTTCAGAATACAGCACATTTTAAAAAAATATCCATATGAAACTTCTATCTTCCAGAACCATCTGTTCTTTAATACTATATCAGCATTGTGAATTTTGCCTTAGACTACTTATCATCTCTATTTTTAAGAATTCGACCAGCTTAAAAGCAGTTGAAAGGCTATGAACAATCCTAAAATATGTACTCTCATCCGCTCCATATATATTTATATCTATATACATAACTTAGTATTAGAAGCTTATTATGGGAAGAAAGATATTTTATCATCCGAAAAAAATGCGGGGAAAGTTTTTGAAGGGGGATCACGGTCACTTATAAATTTTGATTTTCTCTTCTACTAAAATGGAGTGATGGACCGACAGGAGGGGTTGCCATGACGTAAAAGGCTTCGAAAGAGAAAATACCCTCAACTTTTCTGTCAATTTTTTAAGCGTGATTTTCAAAGGCGGCAAGTAAAATTTTTACCCTTTGGATCGATACGTTATCGCAAACATCCTTGAGGAGTTTTATGGAGGGAGTTGAATTTTGTGTAGAGAGAAGCTGGAAGTTGAAAAGAAAAAGAAAGTTGATGTAGTTTCCACGCAACCGTATTTGCCAAACTAGGTGTTCCCCAGAACTTAAGGGAGTGTAAAGTCTCAACGGATAAGCCCTTGGGCATAAATAAGGACGTTCCAGGCAATTTGTGGACGGCACGTTCTATGATATGAATCACCTCGAAATTTTAGGATACTCTGGGATGTAATCCAATCCTTTATATATATTACGTGTTAGAACAGATAATTATGAATACTGCTCGCGATATATATAATAAATGAAAAGGTAACTAGAACAATTTAAACATATTGTTATTAAGAAAGAACTATATTAATTTAAAGATAACAATGATTCAATAAAATAAAAACTTCTGTGAAGTTTTATTCCAAAATTTTATTCTTATATTTATCTGGTTTAGAACAGGATCTAAAACAATGAAAGTGGGAATGAAGATATGACGGATCATAAGCAGCTGAAGATTCTAAGATATTACTGAACTTTGATTTTAAATTTATCTTTCGTAATTTAAAATTGAAACCTCTTTGTTTACTTTTATTTGTAACAATCATTTTAAGTTTTGTTAACAGTAAAGCTTAATTTTAACACTGATCCAGCTTCTCTTTATTATGCTCAGATCGTATGGTTATATAAATTAAAGTTGCGGTAAAAGAGTTAAGCGAAAAGCCGTTTAGCTGCTCGGAAGTGCTCGCCCGTCCATCGCTTTGCATGAAAAGAATTTAGTATAGCTCGGAAGACGCGGTGTATGTACATTCAAGTATTAAAGATATTTGCACATTGCTAATTAATACTGTAATCTAAAAGGAGTGAGAAAATTAAGTTTGTTGAACTTAACTTTATGCTTGAGGACTGATTGTAATTAGGCTATAATTCGCCGAAATTTATAAAGTAAGCTTAATAAAATGTCAAGTGACATTTTAAGAAAAGGTTAAGTGTTATATTTATATACAGTTAAATGAAATTTATTTTAAAAATGCTAACATTGTATTATATCTTCAACCTCCGTTAAAAAATTTTACATTTGATGATTCATTTTGAATTCTAAATTCAATATATGTTTTAATATCTATCTTTGAATTCTGTACTTCATTTTATAACAACAGCCAGAACAGAGTTTTTTCTTTCTTTGAAACAAAGTTAAATTGAATGGCTGTAATGACTTGCGAATAATAAAAATTGAGGTACATGTAAGTACAATATTCAGCTGCAAGTCGAAGCAAGCGTCATTTAGAATATCCTCATTCCGATGGAAAATTAAAACGTGTATTTGGGTGTGGGTTTTAATACTGGCATTATTAGAACTTAAATATGTTATACTATTTGTTATTTCTTTAAACTATTGAGATTTAGACTAAAATATTTAGTTAGATAGCATTCATATATTTTGCCTCAAATCAATTAACCGAGTCATTGTGACGATATTATTGGAAATAAGTCATAACGACTCGGTAATAATAAATAATTTTGGTAATAATCAAATAGCGAATGCGTTCATTAAAAACTGTGTTGTATATTTTAAAGGATAATTTCTGTAACAAGAATTTTTATATATTTTCAAGCGTAAAATGTAAGAATTTTTTATTTAATTTGCATTCATATATAATTAATAAAATGTTAAAGGTGATTATTTCTTTATATATAATGAGTGATTAACGAATTTCTTATATATAATGAGTGATTAACGAATGACAAATCAGTTTCATTTCTGGTCTTTTCTTCAGATACATAATAAATAAAGGCGAAGACATATGTCATAAAGTCAATAAATAACTCAATATCTTATGACACCTGACATCCGACTTTGAGCAATAAAGAATCCTTTCGACTGTCAGTTGACAGCGATATCCGAAGCAAACACAGCTTATAACAACTTTATTTACGAGAACCCCCACTGCGTATTTATGGTTCCAGTAATTCGATACCTAACTGCAGTGAATGAAAATCATTTCATCGAAGATGTGATCATAAAGAAAGCTTCTGGCTCTTTAATCAACGAATAAGTTACAGCAAACTACTTGAAATAGTTTTCTTTCATCCATTGCCTCATTTCTTCATCCATTGAGTTATAAGAATGAGGCGTGGTAATTATATCTCTGAGTTGTTATAATGGATTAAACGAGGAAATACATATAAAAATTAGCAACAGAAATTAAGTAATTAAAGTAAATATAATAAACTAGTTATTTAAAATATATTAGTTAAATGTTACATTATTTCAGTATAAAAATGAGATAAAGATATATATTGTTAGAAATATATGCAACTGTCTAAGCAAATCCGTTTGTTATGTAATGCCCAATTTTGATGTAATAAAAATTTGTAGTTTTGTCCTTGACATTTTGTTTACTTTTAAAGTTTGTTATGTTACACTACCATGGCATTTTAGATCCCGATCAATTCCACAAGGCATAGATCTTTCATTAGTTGTATAGAGTGTCAAAGGTGTTGTCTTATTTGAAACATTTAATGTATCTTTGAAATGGAAACGGTATATTGTTGTAAACTGAGTGATTTAAAAGGCGATTTATGAGCTCTTTAATAATCTATAATTCCGTTTTATTTTTAATAACATGGTTTACGAATGTTATACATCAGTGATTTTCAACCTTTTTCTGTCGCGGCACACAAAGAAAAAGATAAGTTTAAAAGTTGTTTACTTGCTTATGAATACACTGTGTAAAACAGTTTATGATAATAATTTTGAACGTGAAAAATAATAATATGTACTACAAAAAAGAGCAGTATGTTTATTAAGGGATTAATTACAAGTTAAGAATAATACTTTTAATGAGAAAGTTGAGCTTGATGTTTTTTGATAATTTCGTTTATATTGCGTCGTAAAAATGCCAATGCTACTCTCATATCGTCTTCTACACTTAACAGTCTCTATATTGTATTCGCTTTTATGCTGGTTAATACTGAAAATCCGAATTCACACAAATAAGATGTAGAAAATTGTAATAATATTTTTAAAGCTTTTTCGGCCATCATGGGATAATCGCATCTAATGATAACCCAAAATGAACTAATTGATTTTTCCGAATATTTTAAAATTTAATCTCGATGATTAGCAAGCGAAATGAGCATTCTCTCTCTTCATTCAAAATGAATTCAAATACAGAAGTATTCGTTATCAGAAATGGATTACAAACCCCATCAAATTTTCATATATATCTAAATTTGGGAAATAATGAATAATTCGCTCCTCTAATGCTGTCAAATGGTCGATAACAATTTTATGAATAGTTTTATTAAAATCTTTTGGGACTGATTCAAACTGTTACAAATTGCCTTCCTGAGATTTATTCTTTCATAAATTTATTTCTTTTTGGAATGCCACCAGTTTATCTGTTGAGTTTAATATATTTTCTTTCGGCCCTTGCATACTTGAATTTATGTTATTAAAAATAACAAAAATGTCTGACAAGTAAGCTAATCTCCCATCTGCACCAATCAGAACTTCTCTATTTAAATTATATACTGAACATGCGGAAAAATGCACCGAATTGCATTCTCCTCCAAAGCCGGCTTGGGTACCACAATGGGTGCGCTTATGTCTTAAAAATCGAACTTCGCCAATTCTCATGTGTACCGTATACTGGGATTAAACCCATTATAATTACTATATACATTTCTAAAATTTGGCGGCGCACCTTAAGAATTTGGCAGCACACAAAAGTCCCCGTGGCACAGTGGTTGAGAATCACTGTTATACATAATACACTCTTAGACAAAGAAAACGACGCACCAAGGAATTATCAGAATGGGACGAAAATCGGTAAAAGTGATGTACGTGTACAGAAAACAAATGATTACAGTTTGAGTAAAATTGGATGATTTATTGAAGTGATAGAGCTTCACAAAGTGAAAACGTCAGTAACGCGTTCGTCCATCTCTGGCCCTTATACAAGCAATTATTCGGCATGGGATCGATTGATAGAGGTTGCGGATGTCCTCTTGAGGGATATCGTGCCAAATTCTGTCCAACTGGCGCGTTAGATCGCCAACATCCCGAGCTGTTGGAGGACCGTGCCCATAATGCTCCAAACGTGCTCAATAGGAGAGAGATCCGGCAATCTTGCTGGCCAAGGTAATGTTCGGCAAGCAGTAGAAACATGTGCAGTGTGGGGCGGGCATTATCTTGCTGAAATGTAAGCCCATGGTGGCGTGACATGAAAGCCAACACAATGGGCCTTAGAACTTCGTCGACGTACCGCTATGCTGTAAGGTTGCGACGGATGACAACCAAAGGGGCTCCTACTATGAAATGAAATGGCACCCCAGACTATCACTTCTGGTTGTCGGCATGTCTGCCGGAAGATAGTCAGGTTGGTATCACGCCGCTGACCAGGGCGTCTCTAGACTCGCCTTCGCTGGTCATCGGGGCTTAGTTCAAAGCGGAACTCATCACTGAAGACTAGCGTCGTTTTTTTTTTTGTCTAAGAGTGCACTTCTAAATAAATAATTTACTTCTTTGGTAAATAATACAATATTGAATGAAGTAGTTACGATTTGTTTCAAGTAGGGGAGCCTGGAACTCGTTGTAACAATTTTTGGAAAAATGTTTATACGTTTAAATATATCTATGATTCCCTAAATATAATTGCTATTCTTTATACCATAACTATTCATCCGTCATATGCATAGAACAAACATTCGGAAATTTTCTTGATTAGCAGAAGAAATCTTTTATCCAAACAATGCGTCTGTTACAATTTGTCCCGCCTTGAGTCAGATTGTAACAGTCGGCAAATTGTAAGAGACCTTGCGCAAATAGCAACAATAAAATTAATAACATTAAACAAAATTGGTGATTAGTATTTCTTGATAGAGTGGCAATGAATGATATCAAATATACACTTTATAGTAGTACAGAGATAAAATTATTTACTCAATCAGCATAAAAGTCAGTTTTTATCAGAATTGCAGTTAATGCAAAAAAAGATAGATAATTTCCTGTCACACATTTGGGCTCACAGCGGCTAAGGGATAAAATCGCTGAACTATTTAAGTTTAGTCTGAGATTCGAATCCCAGAAAACGGGTTGGCTGCCGAGACGCTTTCGTGCTTTTCCCCTTGTGTAAGGTGTTAGGACCCAATTTGCCTTAGAAAGTCTCCCAAAAAGGGCATCCTTCTCCTTAGAAAAATAGCCCTCTAGTGCCTTGTCGCAATCAAATAAACCAAACTAAAACGTTTACTCTCATACATATAATGTATTCCCACATTTGTAAAGTAAGCATTACACCTATCCTTCTTTGCCAGAACTGCTGTAGGCATCTCTGCAAGTTAAGCAAAACCACTTTTATGTTTCAGAATCTGAATATGAATTCAATTTCTCTTCTTCAACTATTTTATCTCTTCGTTTTCTTTTTGGATTTTTTGCTTTAAAATTTCCCTTTTCTTTACCGTTCTCTTCTTTTTTCTTTTCTTATTAATTACCGTCAGTGGTGAGTATTCCATGTAAGCGAGAAGCGTTAACCGCTGTGTGATCATATATCTTACTTACTGTGTTTGTACTCTGTTGTTCTACTTCTTTATAGCATAAATAAATGTTTGTCATGTAGACGGAAGGCGTCATTTTATTCTACATTGCTTTTTGGCCTTAAGCAATGCTTAACTGAGACAAGCGCCTGGTCCCAGCCACCACCCCTGTTCTTATTGGTTGCCGTTTATGACGTCAGGTTGAAGAGATTTCATTATCTGTTTCGTTTGCGTTAAGTGAACTTATACTGCTTTGGTCTTGGTTATGTATAAATGTGAATTTGTGGAGCTGGGGCTCAAGCTTTTGGCGCGCAAAAATGCCGCGGGGAATTCATTTCATCACTATATGACATCACAAGTCGTGTCCAATAAGAGCTTGGGGTGGTCCAGGCGCTTGTTTAACTGAGCAGCACAAACGCCTGTGTTAAATTCTTTCTGCAAGCCGAGTCGACTGAAATCGAAAATGACGCAACAAATACAGTTTCATTTGAAAAGCTAGGTTTCATCCTAGTACACGGTACACACGGGATTTGGCGACATAATGATGAGCAGTAAACGCGGTATTTATAATGACCAGTAAAGAAGTCATTTTGGTGTTGGCGAAAATTTTCAAAATCGCGCCAAGGCCTACCGTATACTAGGATTTTACCAAAAGCTAAAAACGGACAACTTTCACACGTAAAAATTGCAAGTGGAAGCAATCCTGATTAAAAATGATCATTAGGACTTTGCAATTGTAAAATTCCGAAGCCAGAAACTGTAATGAAGGACTCGCTAAATGGAAAGCTAATGACCAAAAGGGACGAGCGGATATAATCTTATCAATCTCAAACAGTGAACTTACACAACTAAAGAACTGTGTACCATCTCATGAACTATGGAGTAAATTGCATTCTATTTACGAATCGAAAGCGCCAGCTAGAAAGGCCACAATTCTAAAAAAATTGCTTTTTACAAAAATGAGTGATTCTAAACGAATCACTGAACATCGAAATGATTTTTTCATACCTGTGGACAGAATGAAAGAAATGGAAATCAACATTGTGGATGATTTACTAACAATATTGCTTTTGAATAGCATTCGGTCTCTTATGAAAGCTTTCGAATAGCCATCGAATCTCATGATGAACTAACTGCCTTCTCCAGAAATGCTGAAAATTAGACTGCTGCAAGAAGCTAAGGCTTGCAAAAATAAAGATTCATCGTATTCTGAACCAGAACATGCGTTCTATTCAAAAGGTAGGAAGTATAATTAATGATCGGTTTCTAAACCGATACAGGATATCTCGTCAAACTAAAAGCAGTTTCCAGTTAATTATAGGTGCAACTTCTGCAATATATATGGGCATAAAGCATCGGAATGTAGAAAAAAAGTAAAGAAAATAAAAGCAAACGCCTTATGAAACTGCGATGTCTACAGAAACACAGAACAAGAAAAGGCCGCATCATGCATAAATAGTTATTCTAACATTTTTGTCTTGATCTTTTGTCTTATTAGACATTTTTTGTGAGGATACTGGTGCAGTATCTCATATGTGTAACAGCAAAGAACTGTTCCAAGAAATTCACGAGGTAGGTAATATTTATGTTAAATTAGCTGCTGATAAAATAGTTAAAGCTATCGGAAAAGGAACTGTTAAATTTAAAGTTCGCATAGGTTGTAAAACTGAAACTATCAATCTTCAAAATGTATTGTGTGAACCTAATTTGAAAAATAATTTAATTTTTAAGTAACTGAAAATAATCATTCAGTAATTTTGAAAGAAACATATGCTGAAATAATTAATTCTAATAATGAAACAGCAGTTTCAGCTAAATACGAAAATTACTTTTTTATGTCATGCCAATATTTGAATCTGTATCAATTGCTAAAGAAATAGATCAATGGCATACAAGGTTTGGCCATTTAAATGAAAACGATCTTAAACTTCTATTAAATAACATAGTTAGACAGGGTTCGTACGGTCCTTAAGAGTCCTTAAAAGTCCTTAGGTTTTTTAGAATCGATTTTTGGTCCTTAAAAGTCCTTAATTTCGTCCAAAATCAGTAGAAGGTCCTTAATTTTAATCATCTGAAATTTCGGTCCATTTTTACGACTGCCATTTCAAGTGCAAATTAGCATTTTCGAGGAATATTTTTGGTGATTCACTGACAAATATGGTTATTGTTTGAATTTGTTCCTACTTCTAATAAAAATGGTGCGATACTCGAGTTCCTAGGCAAGAAATGAAACATAGGCATTTCGAAATTGTTTCTTTTTTCTAATGAAGAGCTCTTAAACAACTTTTCCTTTTGGGGGTTGTGAATTCTTTTATTAAACGGTTATAAATTTGGCTACTTATCAACATTTTGACGATTTTAAGGTAAGATCTATACAAAATTTTTAATTCGGAGATCTGTGAATTTTTCAACACTTTTGTTTAGAATATTGTAACATTAATAAATTTCGTTAAAATAATGGTAATATATCGAAATTATATTTAATAACTAACACAGAAATAAAACATTTTTATTTTTCCCTGTTAAATTATAAAGTGATATTTCTTTTCATTTTGGCAACTTATTACAACATTTTGAATCCGAAAATAAGCTAATAAATGCTGAAAAGCATAATTTACAAAACATTTCTAAGAAAAGCAAAATAGCTCTGTAATTATTTTAAAATGTCTTCTTTTTTAATTTATTTTTTAAATGGTAAGAGTTTTTCCCCATGTAATTGTCTCAGAATATTCAGAACTTTTAGAATGTGCATCCGTTTCCTCTATAAAATTCATTTAATTTTTGTGTGTATGTGTGTGAATTTTTTTTTTCAAATACTTCTGGCTTTTCGCTGCCGCGGAATTGGTAGTTGTAATCTTTCTTTCGGATTTTAGTCATTGCACTTTGGAAAGTTTAGAAGGATTTGAAGGCAAGATTTATAGATCTAAGATTCTAGAAGATTTCAGAAAAATGTGACAAAATGAAAAATGTTTTCATAGTATTAACTCGTAATGGATGTATTTTACAGAATGTCTGTGATGAATTGCTTTGAAGAATATTTGGGAGAACAATGAAAACCTAATATTTGAATGTTTTACTTCTGATCCTAGAAATTTTTTTCTTGACATGATTATTCCCCCCTTTTTCTTTTCTATAAGCAGAAGTATGGAAAATGTCAGTAATGCTCCTAATGTTGGCACATGGACACGTATCTACAGAAAGGAATTTTCTTTTAAAAAAGAAATGAAAACTAACAATTAAAAAGATTATCATATGTATTTTATATATCTCAATGCATGACACGCAGGGCTGACGTTAGGCATTTTTGTACTTGATGAAGTCTGTGTGGGTCCTAAATTCTGGCCCAGGTGCCCTTCCACAGTGCCTTTCCTAAGTTCTAAAAGTTTTGCTATTTTTATATTTTATTGCTCTGTGCATCACTAAAATTCTAAAAATTCTGCCACACCGGCTCTGACCATGTATCATTTCATATTTACTCTCAGTATTCATATTATTTAAGGAATAAAATTAGCAGTATATATTTTAAATACATGTGGTTTTTAGAATAACAGAAATCTTTAAATAAATCCAAAAATTCTGAAATGCAGAGGAAACTTATTGAGAAAAGAAACTGAATGCATAAAGAGAAAGAAAATTATTCTTTAAATATATGTACAGTTAGTATTACTTAAATTAGCCATTTGTTTATAATTTCAGCCTGTACTATAGCTTCTCCCTTCTTTTTCTCACCAGAATGCAAATAATTTAGATAGTATTTAAACCGAGGTTTTTGTATTTTAAGACAGAGTGTTTCTGGCTTCTGCTCACACACTGCATTAGTTTCTACCAGCTGTGATAATTTGTAATTAATTAATTCAGCTTTGCGTTATCGTTACCGATATTTGAATCTGTTACGATTATGAGTTACTGAGCCAGCATAGATTAAAATTAAATTGTGTTGTCTTTGAGTGCTAATCCACAATTTGAATTTGAATTTAACTGTTCCTGTTTAGTTACATCGCCATGAGCTGTAGTTCATTCTGCTAACATAAAAACACGCACTTATATTCTAGTTTTGTTTAAATAAAGAGGTTTACTCCAACTTTTATCTGACTTTATAGTTACTTGCAGACATGACGATATTTTGCTTCATGTATATCTAGAGTTTTGGACTATTTAACTTTTACCAGATCATATAAAACCTCATAGGTATAATGTCGAGACATTGACAAGTTAGGATATGAAGCAGAAACTATTGCGAACATTGATTTGCTTATTGAAACAAATTTCTCATTGTTAGAAAAGGTGCTTAAAGAGAAGGAAATTGATATAAATTAGCCATAATGTCTGGGAGGGCTTCTAATTAAAAAGACGCATAAGTATTTTGTTGAGTATTGTTGCTGCAAAACACAAACGTGTTGTAGCTTTTAATGTATTATTATCCTGATGTCGTTTAAGAGTCAGTGTCATAAATTACATGTATTTTAAACTGTAAAATGTTATTAGACTGTGATTTTCATCAAATATTTTTAAAAAATAAATAAAATTTAATAGTGGCCAGGTAAATCTATAATATCTGCTACCTGATTCTATAATATCTGCTACCTAAGGGTATCTAACTACCTAATTCAATTATTGGTAACTAATTGCTCACCTTTAAAAGTTATCTTTACATCGAGCCTTTCATATAGTCACAAGATACAACACAAAAATGTAAAAATTACTATAAAACGTATTCCTTACAGCTAGTAAGATTTAAATTAATACAAAACAGCTTATCACCTCTGGTGCTTTAGTGGCTTATTGGAACCTTAAAGTATGTTAACTGTATTACAACTCCAGGAACTCTACACGAAGCTACGACACTAACTGTGTCAAACAGACAGAGCATAACTAACTTTCAAAAACCCTGCCAACATCAGGCATTCAGGCCTGTTCTGATTGGCAGGTCTCTCTCTAGGCGAGCAACAGCAGTGACAACAGCCAGTCTTCTGTTATGGATTTTACTTCTCATTTTAACGTATGCCGTTTGATATCAAATCGGCCTGCTATTTACAAAATCTCTAGACTGAGCAAGTACTTAACGAAAGGAGACATAAAAGAAAAAAATCAACATAAAGCTAACCATTAGTAAAACGTAAATAAAATGTCACTAATCTTCTTGAAAATATGTCCAACTATTATAAGCATAAAATGTTTAATACTTATTTGACAAATTTTACAAAGATGATTTTATTCTCGAATTTATTTTATAATTATGCTTAATAATAGTGCATCCTACTTACGGATCTGTTTTTTATTAGGTTGGTATAACGAAAGTGAAGTTTAGGCATGGGCTTTAATTGAATTTATGCAGCTCCAATTTGCTGATAGGTCCTTAATTTTTTTCTTTAATGGTCCTTAAAAGTCCTTAATAGTACTTAATTTTGATGTGCAGAAATGTGTACGAACCCTGTTAGAGGTCTTTCTTTTTCTCAAAATGACTCTCTTTCTACCTGTAAGGTATGCATTCAGGGTAAATAAATTGCAACTCCGCTTTTCAAAGAATTTGAATATACAAGTACGGAATTGTTAAATCTAATTCATTCTGATTTGTGTGGTCCCACGAGAACCGAATCAATAGGTGGATCATTTTATTTCGCAACATTTATCGACAATAAATCTCGATACTTTCATGTTTACTTTCTAAAATTTAAGGATGAAGTTAAAGAAACTTTTATAAATTTTAAAGAACCTTTAGAAAATCAACTTAACTCTAAAATCAAAATTCTTCGGATAACGAGCTAGAATATTTAGTGGAAGACTGATAAATTTCTTAATGATGTGGAAATAAAACACAAAAAGGGCACTCCATACACACCGGCCCAGAATTGCGTCGCCGAAAGATTAAGCCACACTTTAGCTTCAATGGCGCGAAGTTTATTATTGCAGTTCAATCTGTCTCATAAATCCTAAGCCGAAGCTGTCAACACGGTTGCTTGCATTCCAAATCGCTTCCACACGAATTTTAAGGTTTAAAGGCAGTATAAAAACGTATTACCAGCTGTCTCTCACTTCAGAACCTTTGGTCAAAAAGCATTTCTGCTAAGTAAAAGGCCTGGAATAGGCAAATTTGATATTCGATCTAAAGAACGTACTTTTATTGCCTGTTCTCATGAATCAAAAGCATAGTAATCGTGAGGTACGTAAAGTGATAACAAGCCGAGACGTGAAATTTATTGATGAATTTGAAAATTAAACAAAGTGTATTGTGATAAATCATCACCTCTTGACGGCACAGAGTCGCCACTTGACTCTGAATCTGAAAAGGAAAACGAAAGTGATTTAGATGGCGAATCAGTGCCTTCTCTCCTGATTAAATCGGAGCCTGGTCTACCCAAGAAAATAAAAACATATTTGCCCGGAATGCCTAAAAAGGAATATCACTATAATTATAAATAAAAATGAACAAATTCAAAATGTTATTGAGGAAAGCATTAATCCTACGGTGCAAGAAGCATTAAATGGACCGTATACTGAAAATTGGCATAATGCCGGGCTGTCAGGATATAATTCCCTTGTTCAAGAACAGGCTTGAAAATTAGTAAAGAGACGTTAAATAAGAAAGTTATTGGTAGTAAATGGGTTCTTAAAATTAAAATACAATCACGACGGCACTATTGAAAAATATAAAGCTAAGAGTGTGCCAAACCCCTGGTCTTGATTTCACTGAAAGCTTTTTCCCTGTTGCTAGAATAGGGTAATTTTAGAACACAGTCTGAAAGGTTACCAACCAGATGTTGCAATGGCCTATATAAATGGAAATTTAGATGAAGAAATCTATATATAAATTCCCGAAGTTTTTCACGATGAAACTAATTCAGATAAAGTGTGTCTTTTAAAGCGATCATTGTACGGTCTTAAAGGGTCAGGACGTGAATGGTGCAAAAAGTTAGATAAATTAAAATCTATGAAATTTTAATATCTAAATTCAGATAATTGTGTTTATATTAAAAAGACTTCCAACAGTAAAACTAGCATAACTGTATATGATCTTATCGTTTTTACCGATTCTAAGCAAACTTACGAAACAATTCGCGATAGTTTGGCTTCTATTTTTAAAATGAAAGACTTGGGGAAATTACAATAATACCTAGGCACAGAATTTTGCAAAAGGAGAATTCAATTAAAATTTCTCAAAAGAAATACATTGGTTATAGTTTAAACCGGTATAATATGCAAAATGCTGATTCCGTGTCTTCACTTATAGATAATAGCAAAAAATTATCAAAAGAGACGAGTCCTAAAAACGAAAACTAAATCTCTGACATGAAAAATGTTCCATTTAGAAATCTGATAAGATCACTTATGTTATTTTAATTATCTACTAGGCCAGATATCATATACACTGTGAATTTCTGAAGTCAATTTAACAGTAATCCCGGAAAAAACAATGGCATGCTGCAAAAAGAATACTTCGATATCTAAAGGGAACCCAAGATCAAGGACTAATGTATACGAAAAGAGGAAAATCTCTCATCGCCTTTGTGTATGCAGACTGGGCATCAGATGTCGAAGATCGAAAATCCCACACAGGTTCTCTATATATGCCAAGTGGTTCAGCCATAACCTGGGAATCACAAGAACAAATTGAGTCTTGGTGCAATATTTGACACTACTGGACGTAAATCATCTTCAGCGTTATAAGGTTTAGTTTTTTTAGCTGTAATGAACTAGAGCCAAACTTTAAATAGACTAATAGCATATTATCTCTAGGTCTAAAAGTTAACTACAGAGTCTCAAGAAGATTTTAAAACAAACCTTTTTTATATCAGAAATTGAACATAAATGTACGACTCTTGCTTACAATTCAGCCAAATACTTTTCGATGGAACTTAAAAGTAACCAAAAGTTCAAATTCATAATTAAGTTAGTAGTCGAAGACTATACAGTTCAGTTTAACGCGAAGTTGGCTCACAAATGTAACTTGCGTATATGTTCAAGTAACCGCAATTATGATGTAAGGCCACAGACTATCTATCTGAGCTAGGATGAACCTAGCAACAAGACCTCAAGAGGCAGAACGCACTCTGAATTAAACTTTCGAAATCTTCCTTTAAAATACCACTTTCTTTTTCTACCTAATTTACATTCTGATAAGGAAAGAGAAAAAAGAAGTAACATTAAATATTTAAAACTAAATAACTGATTAGCATAAAATAATAGTAATACCCTACAGTGTGTTTTAGTATTATATATCATTTGAAAAGCATTAAAGCTGAAAACGTTGTTTCACGTACGTGTGTAGTGCTGAATGGCATAAAAACATTTAATGCCATTTCAGCAATTAAGGGAAATTCAGTTCTAGTTCCGATCTCAAAACTTAATCCAGGATAGTTATGAAAAACGCATAGTTTTAAATCACTCAATAGCTCAAGAAATTCCTTTAGGGCACTGTATGGAAAGTGATTAATCTCATTAATGTAAATTGATGTCATTTCTTTAACCACCTCGTTCATTTAATTTCTTTAAATTCATTCATCTGAATTAAATTTTGGCGACCTCAACATTTCACTTTGCAACCCCATTTGAGGTCGTGACCCACATTTGAAAAACGTTGTTTTATAACATATGATATCAACATTTTATGAACATTTTCACTATTAATATAATTAATAAATAAATATTAGTAATGTCGTATGTTACATTCGTCAACACACCAATATCGTTTAATAGCCACCTCATGGGAAGCTTTAATTTAAAAAATAAATTAAATATCTTATACTAAATTTCAGAATTGGTAATTTCCAGACCGCATGGATTACAAATGGTGCAATGTGAAAATTGATAAACAAGCTATAGAAAATTCTAATATCAAAGTAGTAAACATATGTAAATTCTCATAACACAAAAATCCTATGCAAACTTCAGCACTCTGTCTTTAAAACATTAAAATACATTACCTTGCACTGAGCTAGAATTCTAAGTAGCAAAGATTTTAAATGTATAATAATTCGAAGACAAAATACATCTTGAGAAATGGTATATTTTTCTCACCTAGCGAAAACGGTATCCAGCACTCATGTTTGATGACTTCTTTTCCGTCTTCTGATAAAAATCTCTCTGGTTTAAAAAGATGGGGTTCGTCCCAATAATCTGGATCATTATGTATGGCGTAGATGTTGGCGATAACAGTCATACCAGCTGGAACATCATAGCCCATAACATCGCTGTCTTCTGTTGTACTGAAATACAAGTAATATGCACTTTGTAATTTTATATGTTTCTTTATTTCCAAGCAGAAAGATTTCCTCAAAGTGAATACAAATGGTCAGAATATAATAGAAGGTACCAATTGAAAATTGTTCCTCTCTCTTTGCACGCTAAGAGTTGTTGCATGTTGATGTTGTGTTAATGTTGATGCAGTGATCTTATTACATGAGACTGTTACGTATTGCTTGAAATCGATACAAAAATATTTTTATTTTAATTAACTAGATTATTATGGATCGCGTTTCGTAGGAATATCTCCTGCACACTTAAAACTTCATCGCGTTATGTAAAATATAAGTTATTAGTGTTATCTGTTTAAAATCTAATTAATTAATCAATTATGATGAAATTTATTGGGGAAAATCCTATCGAACTGGACCTTTATTAAAGGATTATGTAGCAGGATTTCTCGAAACGTACACAGTATTTTCCTGAAGAAGGTGTCAATCCTGGGTTTAGATCTGGTTCATTTTAGACTTCAGATTATTGTTCTTACTTCTGCCAAATAAGTTAATCTCTCTCTACTTAAGTACGAGAGCAATATTTTGTTACATATCCCTGAAGATAAGATTTAATTTTCATGTGTTGCATCTTACGAAAACAGAAGGACGATTTTTCAGAGATCCAACAGTACTTCATTTCTAAGATCCTTACTTAAAGTATTGTTAAACATTAATGATGATTTACGCAATTGTTAAAATGGAAAATAATTTACGTCAGATTATTAGAAAACAACATACACTAACTTGTAAATTTAATAATTATATCTACTTACAGTTTGCAGTGTCATTAAATGAGGCTTAGAGAGTAAGACAAATACTGAAACAAAATTCCGGAAATATAAACAATAAATTAAAACTAAAATAGTATAAATAACGTTTCTTCATTGCAGTACCGTTTTAAAAGAGGAGTGAATATGGCAAGTCTATTAAACTTTTTACGAGTTATAGGTGGATTCGAATTTTTTAAACTAAACTAAGCATAATTAGTATTACATCTTAAAAAATACTTTTCATCCTTTGCTTGCTTGCAGCATCTCGAGGGACTTAACAAGTTAAAGGATGTTCAGGAAAACATTCAGTTTTGCCTATTTTATAGCATGTTACATATATAACTTTTAATGTAGTTTTCCATTTAAAAACCGAATAGTTTACATGCGTATGCCCATCTTCTTTTATTATAGATCCTGGCTAAACAATCGTTTCCTCATTTTTCCTTCAGAACTAACAGTTATATTGCAATAAAGGTTGTAGAGACATTAGGTTACTTTGAAGCAGGAGAAAAGAAAACTGTGCAACGCCCTCGCCGGGACTTGGACCTGGACCTCTCAAATACGCGAAGTGTGCAACTGTTTCACTACGAAGGCATGCTGGAATGAGGAAGAAAATGCCTTATAAATTTCAATGTCTGTTTACCTTTAGGTGTTTCAATTTAATCTCGTACAGAAAATTAAAATTTATTGATTATTTAAGAAGATGCATCGGGCTCCGAAATAACACAATTGAGAGAATCTCTCTGGAATAGTATGCACCCTTCTATCGGCGACAGTATTGTTACATATGTATATATCCTTAATTGTAGGGGAATACTCTCGACGCAATTAGTGCACTTTGTGATACACGCAAGTTACGCGGTTGCGCTAATCTGAATAACCGCGGAAGACTGCTGAACATATACCTTCCTGTCAGACTGCTAACTAAATGTATCACAAATAAAGCAAAAGTTTAAAATAAAACCGCTTACTAATATGTTGATCTGACAGTTACACAAACTTCTGCAAAATCTAATCTTTCTTAAATTGCAAGTAATCAACGCGCACGCTCACATTGAAAGAAATGCAGAGTATGAAACTAGTTCACCTAAACTAAACGTTGGTTCGCTCTGACTAAGTAGTCGCGAAGAATAGTATAAACTTAACTCGGATAAATGAAATTGCAACAGCGGATAAAATAAAACTTGAGTGACGGCAACCTATGCTGTCAAGCTTCCTATAAAAAAATTTAAATTCAAAACGTATTTTCAATTTAACTAATTTATATTGTGCTGGAAGCAGAGGAAAGTGCGAAAATACAGTAAAGCCAAATAATAACATAACCGCATTAGTTATGACTAAACTTGCCAAATTATTAAAAAAATTAATGGATAGAAGAAATAGAGCTGACGAGAAAAATAACAGTTTCAAAGCCAAACTTTTATCACCTAATGCTTGATTTTATTACTCCGATGTTCAAAATGTTCTCAGAAAGTGCTTGGAGGGCAGCTCCATTTTTAAAATGTAATGCACTAGGACATAGGTAAACTTCCGAAGTGATATCGACCGTAAAGTATATTAACTGTAATAAATCTTGTTTGAAATCTTGCCTGAAAATATCTGTCGCATCCTTTTGAATAGCTTGGGTCGTTTGAAAAAATTTGACTCTATGGAATTATCTTGACAGGAGACAACAATGGGAACAGAGGATAAAATGTCTGGTATATAAAACTGATTGTGGAACGGTAGGGATCAGATTTGATGAAAGAAATTCAAGTTGCTTCGCTGAGTTGCTCTCCGTTCAAATAGCGACATGGGAAGAATGGTCGGAAAAAGGTATTTCAACTCCCTAAGCACTATAACATGAAACTGCGCGGTACTAGATGATATCACTTTACTTATTGCTTCTTTTGATAACAGCTCCCTTTAGCAGTAAAATTCAATTACTACAAGCCTCATTCACGTTACAGGCCATTTTCACAACTTTTTTTAACAGAAGCGTAAGCTTATGGGATTAATTAACTTATTAAATGTCCAAACGTCGGTTGCTTCAAACTAATTCCAAACGCTAGTTTTACGAATTGCGAATTCTTTTGAGCTGCGTAATTATACAAATAGAAAAGGAAACAGTATTATTTCAACTTGCTTTTTAGCTTGGCGTTTATTTTTGGCTCTGAATATATACACGTTGGGAAATGTAATTCAGCAACAACTGATTTAATTAATAGGTGCCCAGTTTGAGTTAAGTATTCAGAAAAGATGAGAATTTTGCTATATTCAGATGTTAAATAAAGCAATAAAGGAGGGAAAATGTTTTCATTAACAACTTTAAGCTTTTAAATAAATTCTCAATTATTCTTCTACAACAAGTTATAAAGCAGTACTGGCTTTTCCCTTGAGCTATAAGATAATCCGCGAATCTGGGGTTTAAAACTTTGCGTTTCGGACATTCAATGGTTTAGTGGTTATACGGAAATTAATGAAGATATAAAAGATTTTATTATAGAGAGACAGAAATGTATGATAGTCCAACGCTGCAAGAAAGATTTGTTTTGTTAGACTGAACTTTGGAAGCGCCCCAAAAGTTTCAACGTACCATCTCAATAGCCTTAAATTTTAATTGTTTCATACTAAAAGTTGGTCTGTGGCAAAAGTGTGCCTAACACATACCAGATATTTTAATTTATATTTCCATTTACACACTTACAAATTAATCTCATTTCATGAATAAGTGATGATTTCGCCTTTTAAACTTTCATCCATCATTTTATACTACCCTTCTCAGCAAGTTCCTGTTTCGTGACGTGAGTAATATTCTGAGACATGAACTTCCCGTTTCTCTGCTAGATTAAATACACTCGTAGATTCAGTGATATCAATTATTTTTTACAAATGGAACTTATACTTACAAATGGAAATGTTTTCGGTTCAGTTAATTCATAATTTATATTGCAACTTAATCAATACTGAGTGCAAAAGTATAAAAAAGGAGAATAATATACTGGATAACACATTTTCTCCTTCGCTAACATTTTGGCTCTCTATGTATGTGCTTCGATTTTCTTGATGATACCATTAATTCGTTATAATCAAAGAACACTACTAATTTGAAAAATTTTGATTATAATCTAAGACTTCGAACAATTCTAAATTTAGCATTTTTAAGTTTTAAAATATTTAAAAATATTTTTAAGATAAAAAATATAAAAGTTAGAAGATCAGAATGAAATTAGAATCTGATCTTGGCATGAAGATTTCAGTTTAACGCTTGAAATAATTAAACTAAGCAGTTACGGTTGGGTAGTTACAGTAACCAAGTAATTACGGTGGATTTTAAGAATTAAACCCTCAGAAAGTAAAACTACAGATCATAATATCTTATATTTAAAAGGAGTTGTTCAAAATGGTAAAACAGAATGCTAGGAAAAATCGAATTGCCTTCGTATTACTTCATAGTAAATTGAGCCACATGGAGACCTGTGCACGGATTTAATAAAGATAAAATTTAATCCATAAAAACATAACTTTTCATCTCTTTCATTAGATTGCTTGCGCACGAAGAGTATAACAAAACATTTCCTCATGAGCAATATTTTTTCTTTGCTAAGGCATGAAACCCGCAAGCTGGAAACAATAAACACTTCAAAATGATTTTCTCTGAGGTGCTTAAAAAGCATTATAAAGCATATTATTATATTTTGAAGCGCCATAAAACGAGGTGTGCATGCAAATAACATAAAATTTTGAGTTATTTACCTAATTTATTTCAGATCAGTAAGAATTCTTCTCAAGTATTATCTAACTCCTTTAATTTAGTTTCACTATTTCTTGCATTCTTCTTATATAAGATCTCAATTCTTTTATCTATAATTATCTTTCAGGAGGCGGATCAAACGTGCTATCGTCGTGGATTACTAACTCAATGATCAACATCATTAGAGGGATCAGATTCATTAATAAATAATGTCTTTTGTCAGCAGTTTATTGAGAGTTAGACATGATACTTGAATAATAAGCGTTCTAGTTGAACTACTTTCTTTTGGTTGTTCGCATTTTGTTTTTCGTTAACGTAAAACCAATTCTATTTCAATCTCAAACAATATAATGGTGGTCTGTTTTGTAGATTATTTACTTTTACAGAGATATCCTAATGGCAAACATATTGTTCGCAATTTATCCCATTTTAACAAGAAGTGTAAAAGAAAGGAGATTAATGTTCAATCAAAGATAAAAAAAACTTTTTTCTGCTACAATCATTTATTTCTGAGTACTATATATTATTCCTCTATTCATTGAAAACCACACAAAAGCATTTCAACTTTCGTGCATGACGGAATTTTGTTACGTCTCTTTAGGCAAAAACTACCAGTATCTGAAAATATTTCAGATGTTTATTCAAAAGTAATGACTGAAGACTTGTAATTATAATAGATGTAGTAAAAAAGTATAATTACAGTTTTTCTGCTAGCACTGTTTAATTTTCTTCTGCTAATGTTTACAACTTATATTTTCTAACACGTTTTTACAGGCTTCAGATATGATAATTTGACATTTGGTTTAGTCACTTTATACATATAAAAAAATAATTGTTGAAAGTACAAATTGGCTTCATCTTATATAGTTTTAAAAAGAATATATGAGAAAGATAAAATTTAAGTGGATTTTATGTATGTCCTTAATTTATGTTTCCTGGTTATAAACCGTGAAAACAGAATTAATTTTCCCTTTTTTAATTCAGTTCAAAGAAAAATATTCATTTTGAGAGGAAAGAGGAAAACGGGACTAACAGTTCATTTGTTTCATTTAAAAAATGAAGAAACCTTTCTTGTATTATTGTCTCTAATTTTATATTTCATTGTCATTAAACTCTTGCAATGATATGAACGCTCTTAATCATTCTTAAAATAACTGAATCAATATTTCAAACCTACAGTGAAATATCATATGTATGTTTACAAATAACATTCACACGGAGATAAATGGTTTTGTAGAAGAAGATGCAATAAATATAATAAAAATATTTTAACTACTTGAAAACAGCTATTACAGAAATTTTGTATCGTAAACGTAAAAGAAGCTTTTAGAGGAATGGAATGGCATGTCGTGAACGCGTTTTACGCCAATAAAAATATATTACATATAAAAGATTAAAACGAAATAAGCAATATCCCTTAATATTAATTATCCTAATAAATAAATTAACAAACTTCCCGTTGCCTTCTCTATACAAACGTCCAATATCCAAGAGAAACATTAAATTTAAAATCTGCGCAGAATCAGCAACAACGGCAACAGTTGTATATCAACAACAATGGCTGCGCGCCATTGTTGCTGATATAATGAGAGAGAATTATCGATTTGATGCGTTTTCATCAAAGAACATAAAATAAAAAATATCTCATTCGAATTTTGAAAAAAATCGCTTCAAGGTGCATTGACTGTTGTCTAGACGCACCTATGTACCAAATTTCGTAGCCTTCGGTTTATTAGCTTACGAGGAGCACGAAAGAAAAACACAGACACACACACACACAGAACTTCCTTTTATGTATATAGGTAAGGTAATGAAAACATGTAACTTAAAATTCGACAAATTATTGCATACGAACACTCCATAACTCCGAAGGCTTTAATGAAAAGGAGAATTCCATTTTTATAAAAGAGTGTAGTAGATATCTTGCTATTGTAGTTATTTTGCAACAACTCTCTTTTTAATTAGTATTGCAATGAGTACATACCTTATAAATATCATCTTAAACGCATTATGCGATAATATCTGCTTGATAGTCCTTTAAATCAAGGTTTTCGGTTACATTTCATAGTGTAACTTATTTTGTGCAAACACAAAAATTACGCGGTTAAGACCAAACTTCCAGCTCTGTTAGAATTGCTCTCAGAAGCTATGGAAAAATCACGATATTTAAAAATAAATTGTTTGCTATGCATTGTTGATCTTTTATTGCAACAGTATCTCCAAAATTATAGTACAACTTGAGAAATGTACCCTGAAAAATCCAAGAGCATTAATTGAAATAATATTGGAGGTTCAATGCCACTTCACAGAGAAATGACATATTTTAAATTTATTCTCCCTCCTTTAATGGGAAATGCATTTTTTAGTTCATAATGCTTGTATTCAAAGGCCTTTTTCCTTCAGATTTCATAAATCTCGAATGAGACTAGGATATAAGGTTATAAAAAATTATGAATGAAGAATTTAATATTTTACTTGAAACTCGAGATCGACTCTAAGAGCTCACATGTAAATTTTTCTTTACTTTGCAAACACAAGTTCAAATATTTGAAAGATGACCAATAAGAGAAGCAAGCCTTGCAAGCTGGTAAGGATTTTCTAAAATATTTGAGAAATAATTCTTGTTTTATGACTCACCTAACAACTCAAAAAGAAAACTATTTCTTCTCTTAATATCATCTCTTCTCAGAATATTTCTTTCAGCCTCTTTTTTTTTGTTTTCAAAGAAGGTGGTTACAGAATTTATTTACTTAAATATTTATTAAATATTTAAACATTTATTTCCAGTCACAAAGATTCGCAAAATGCGAATGAGAAATTTAAAAATTAATTTTCAACACAGCAGGAGAAAAGGTTCTTTAAGAACAATTTCACCTTTTTACACGGTATTAATGCCCAATTAGAGAGATGATCATTGGGTTTTAACAAGTTAATTTTGAAATAGTAATATATCTTAAAAGATAAATCTCAGTGCAATATACGTAGTTAATAGTTTCATGGAACTACTAAAAATTAATAATGAGGGCTCTTTTGCCTAATACAGTAAATACTCAAAAGAAAACGCAGTTTTTGTGTAGTAATTTTGTCCTAAATCTGGTGAGAATCTTAGAGAAATCGCACAGAAGCAATAATAAATGATCTAATCGCTAAATTCATTCTCATACATCTTCTACAGTTTTCCACGTAAATTTATGGAGCTTTTACGATAAGTCTTTAACTTATGAAAACATAATGAACGTTTTTCCTAATTGAAAGAATATATATACAGTTTCTTACACAAATTTAGATTTTTATATTTAGTAAGCTAATTCTCCTCCAACCCTAAAACCGCTTCCGTCAAATTTTCAGTCCCAAAAAGGAAAACACTGTTGTGAAAATGTGAATCTAAGATCAATATTTAAGGAAAAAGGGCTTTCAGAGACCTTTCCCTAACATCTTTCATAGATGGAAACGCATCTATAAACGGAAATTTTAGATCATTTAATTTTCTAATTTCGGTTACTAAGAGTAGAAAGTTCTTGTCAATTTTACTACAGGGGACAGTGTTACGAATGATGCTATGTCAAAGAACGATAGAGGTTTATAGTTTTACATTACCAACCAGACATTTCTGTTTCACTTGCTCTAGCTAGTGTTAGTAACATATAGATGTTACAACAAGCAAGTTGTTTTGAATGCTGACACATTTTGGTGTAAGAGGTTTAGAGGTATCCTTAATGTAATTTTCGAGTAAAGTGGTTCCAGAAATTACTTCAAAACGTTCTGTGACAGATGCATTCAGCAATTAAGGAAAAATAATTACTTTGTTTAAATTCATATACTAATTGGCAATTAATGCTATCGAAAGTTCTTTTCAGCGGTGATCTTTAAATGCTGCTCCTGATGCGCAGTTTAAAGAATTTCCTGATATTTTTGACGTCTTCACGCTCCGTAACTTAATTGTATTCCAGAGCAAACTCCCAGTCACCCTCTCGATATACACTCTATAACAAAAAATATCAACCCACCAAAAAGGAATTGTCCAATGGCGACAAAAATTGGTGGATGGGAATATCATGTATAGAATAGAGAATGATTGAAATTTCAGAACAATTGAATGATTTATATTAGAGTTACATAGTTACAAAGTAACGAGCACAATAAGGTGTTAACCCACCTCTAGCCTCAATGCAAGCTGCACATGGCGTGGCATAGACTGATTAAGCTCCCCGATGGTCTGTTGCGATATTTCTTGCCAAATTTGTTCCAATTATCGGGCTAGGTCATCAACATTCCCTGGTAGATGCAGTCGCCTTCCCATCATACCCCAGACATGCTCGATGGGAGAGAGATCTAGCTGGCCAAGGAAGTGTTTTACAAGCTGTAAGACAGTTCATAGCAACACGTGCCGTGTGTAAGCAGGCATTACCTTGCTGAAAAATAAGGCCAGGGTACTGCAAAAGGGACGGTAGCAAAACAGGTCTCAGTATGACATCGACGTACTGCTGTGCTGTAAGTGTGCCTCTAATGACTATCAAAGGGGTTCGACTATCAAGCGAAATGGCACCCCAGAATTATAGCTCCTGGCTGAGGTCCTGTGTGGCGCGCAATAGTGACAGTAGGATCGGCACGCTGCTCTGGGCGTCACCAGACACGTCTTCGATGATCGTCACGACACATTGGATGCGAGATTCGCCGCTAAAGACTATTCGTCCCCAGTCAGCATCATTCCAGCCTGATCGAGTCAAGCACCACTGTAGTCTGGCCCGACAGTGTGCAGGCGTGAGTGGTGGGTGGTGTAACGGTCGGTACGAACGTAGATTTCCCTCTATCATCCGTCTGTGAATAGTCATGGCGGACACTCGTGTGCGGGTCGCAAGTCTGATGTTTGATAGTGATGAATCAGGGGCTGTGACAGCTGATCTGACATTACCTCTGCCATTCCGATCTGTTGTGGCCCTAGGTCGACCGCTACCATCATGACGCTGAAATCGGCCATTGTCCACTCATTCTTGCCAGCATCTTCTAATCGCCGCATTGCTTCGACTCATATGACGATTCTCCGATTTGCCCAACCTGCCTCTTTCTATCCAATGATACGACCTCTTTCAAACTCTACCAGATGCTCGTAATGAGCTCAAATCCTGCGGTGAGGCATTTTTTGAGTCATTGAGAGGTATCCTAAATCGCAATGCAACAGAAATTTTTAGCTACAATTCAAGAACAGCTCTTTATATACATCAGCTGGATGCGCAGTTCCGATGCGCTGGAGATCGCACTCTTCATTCATTGAACACCAAAGTTTAATTATTTGACTATTTGGCTAAAACATTTATGCATACGAAATTTCAAAGCAATCGGATGATTCCTTCTTGGTGCGTCGATTTTTTCGTTATGGAGCATATTTTTTTCAATGGTCATATCAATATTTGATATTCATCTCTGTAGAGAAAAGAATGAACAGTTTGAAGGACACAATCGTGCACAAAAGTAACACAAACAAATAGAATAACATGTTTTGTGGAGAATAAGGGCACTCGTAGGCTTCTGCACTTCTTTCTTGATTTGAGCTTTTTATATGTAAAAATGAACTTCCTTGTGTTTGATAATTTTAGGTTGTAGATTTTTCGTTTTTTATATTAATAAAGAAACAAGAAGAAACTTGCAGAGGAATTTCTTCTGTTTGTTTTCCGATCTAATTACGTTCTGTATCTTGGTAATCGATACCACTTTGCACATATAACCGTATGAAAGACAAAATATCGTTTCCCTTATTTCACTACGCTGGTGAAATAGTGGTTTAAATTCGTTCTGCAAATATGAACGTATCCTTGAAGGAAAGGAATGTATATTTCAGAATTTCCAGTTCTAATATTATATACCTCAGTTTTCACTTTTTCTCGATATCGCAGTTTAGTTTAAATTAGCAAACTCTGCTCAAATTTCCTTTCTCTTCTTATAATATATTGCTTTGTCTACATTATCTTTATACGTATGCCTTCTTATAATTATTGATAACAAACCCGCCATTATAATCCCTTTTTACAAGCGAAAATCTTTGATGGGATATCTTCCTGTCAAAGCTATATCAGATTCCATGGGGCTAATTTGACAAGAATTTGAAGATTAGCCACCTTTAGAAAAAACTTGCATCATTTTTAAAATTTAGTTGAGATCTCAAATAAGAAAGAAAATTTGGAATTTCCTGGATCATTCATTTTGGAGGTTACACTATATAAACCGATGACCAGGTTTCAATTCTGTTACTGAGGTATTGTCTTGCGAGATGGTTTCAGACATTTTCATCATACATTTGAGGGTAAATTTGTTCTCAGAATTTCTCAATACTTGCTTGAAGCAAATAAAGTGGAATTTTTCTTAGTATCATGTACGATGTTTCTCGAGATAATCTTGGCTGCTCTTAACACTGTGCACCGATCGAATCCGTTAATTTTAAAGCTTTAACAAAATTAAATTTTTGTTATCGTTGGAATCACCCATTAATTCCCAGAATGTTATGTTATCACTAATAATTAATGCAGTATTAAACATACTAATTAATGCATTATTAAGCATATGTCAGGAAAAGAGAACGTCGTGGACATTCACGAGAAAGTCGTGATCGTCTGTAAAGAATAAAATTAGACGGAGAAGGGAATGAACGTAAGTGTGCAGTGTGCAATGCTAACTACAAAAATTATAGATTTTAAGGAGACTATTGTTTCTGAATTACAAAACAGACAAAGAATTTAAAAATACTTATGCTGACGTAAAAGATCCTGATTATTTACAACATCAGGACATAACAGCTATTCAGAAATGGAGTCGCAAATTGTGAGATTATTAATAACACAGAGGAACAATTTATAACACAATTTCTGTTGAGTTTCCTTGAGTTGTTTTAGAGCTAGATAAGCATGTTGATTTCAAAATTGTAGTTAGTTTTATTCTACCTCAAAGAATTACTCTCTTTGGAAATATAGGAAGACGATTCTGGTGAATATGGAATTGCTCACAAGGATGAAGATTTTGAAACTGAAGATGATTCCGTTCTTAGGAGAGTTGACCAGTATGAGTTGAATGATTTGGCACAAGATTTGGGATCATCCTAAAAAGCTTCAGATCTGTTAGCATCAAGACTGCACCTGAAAAACGTTCTTGAAAATGAAACTAAGGTATCCTACTTTCGATTAAGAGAATTTTGTTTCTGCAATACATTCGAAGTGATGATGGATTTATGTATTACCATAACGTACGTGGTTTAATGGAAGAGTTTTGAATTTCAGCCTATAAAGCAACTCAATAGCGATTGTCCATCAATAGCCCAAAGCAGTGCTTGAAGTGTGTACTCCTCCACAATGAAAATTTATTTAGTGCAATCCCAATAGGCCATTTATCTTGTCTGCGTGTAAAATATAAAGACAGAAAGAGAGTAATTGATTTGTTGCAATATTACATGCGTCAATGAATCATCTATGCTGACTTTAAAATGGTCTGCTTCCTCATCGGCCAGCAATGCGGATATACCAACTGTCTCTGTTTTTTGCGTATGTGGGACATCAGAGCTTGTTAGAAGCATCGGGTGCAGTCGGCTGGCCCCCAAGATCTGACTTAAGACCTGGTGATCCAAACATTCTACATGAGCCAACTTTCAACAGGAAGAACATTTTATTTCACCTCTGCGTATAAAACTGTGTCTTGTAAAGTAATTCATTTAATATTTGACAATCGAAGGAGACTTTTTCAAATATCTCATTTCAGCATTTCCTAGCCTTGCATTTGGAGAGAGAAAGGCCGATGTGTTTGATAGTCCACAGATTCGGAAGCTGTTTAAAGATGAGCATTTCATCAGAACAATGACAGAACTTAAAAAGAATGCTTAATTGGCAATCAAAAACATTGTCAAAACCTTTCTTGGTTTATTTTTTAAGTTTATTTAAAGTATGGAGCTCCATTAAATGACGCTTAAGTCCATTAAAAGCTCTCTTAATTAGCCCCAGTCTATCTAAAGTTTAGTTGCAGTTTATAATTGCATAAGAAATATCTAAACTTTATAAAATATAGTATATTATAAAAATATCATCCAGTGAAATGACAATCTTGATCTAAAATTACTGCATTGAGTACACTTAGAACTTGGTTTAGTTTATGAATGTAAACTTCAATTCAAAGTGCAAAAACTTTGTTCAGTTATATTTTCATTATTTAATTGCTTCATCCCTAGTATACATTCTAATCCTGAAACATTAATGCGAAGTCTTCAGATGTGAAACTTATACAGTAAATTATTTACCTATGACTTTTTAAATGCTTCCTTTTAATTACTTACTTTACAATATATATTAATTTGCAAGGCAAAATTTGTCATCATATGCATTCAATGGAGACAGATTATGCGCAAGCTTCTGTGGCAATGTTTTAAACGTTTGGCAATGTTTTATCTATACGAAATATGATCAAATATGAAAGAATTGCAATGATTTACCTATTGTAGACCAAACTACAATAAAGGTTTCTACATTTCTGTTTCTATTCATATAATACTATATTATCTATTGCATAATAAATACATGAGGCATTTGATTATTTTGTGTTAAATGCGAATAATTCATAGGAAAAATTCATAGAAAACTTGCTTTTCATTTAATCTTTAGCCGGCGTTGCAGCCAATCGCGATCCATTGCAGCAGTGATTGTGTCCAAGAATATATTATCATAGGCAACATTATCGACAATTACTAAAGCAAGAATATTCTCCCTAAACAGGTAGCCCCGACATTATCCTCTGATAGTTTTTCATCCTGGATCGAGCCCATACAGAAAAATGTAGTTTTACTTGATAGGAAAGAATATTCCAAAAATAAAATTGAATTAAATTCTAAAGCATTCATTAAAATCGATAGCAAATGACACCCATATATCTTAAGACCGGTGTTTATTTCATGTTCGGCTACATTAAAACACAAACATGCATCTTATTCACCTCAGAATACAAGATCATTAATTGTTCATATGATTCTGGTTATTTATAACTTATTAGAAGGTAATTTTAGAGTTTAGAACGCAATTTTATAGTATTGCAGTCTCTAAAGGTTGAAAACCCTGTAGAATAAAATAGATGTTTTTAATTAATTAAAGCTACTTTGATTTAATTATATTTGCCAGCTTTTAAATTTTAGTCTCATACATTTTTTCATGTAATCCGGCTCTCCTTGTTATTAAGACTTCCTTCGATGTTGTATATTTTTGGATAATGATTTACCGCTTCAAAATATTATAGCAACTAACTGTTTTAACATTTCAGATTTTCTTTAATTTTAAACCGCTAATAAAGGACAATAATTCTAAAGATATTATAAATAACATAACAAAACATTAAGCCATCTCGGCGAACACGGAAGTTAATAACAGCGAACTCAAATTGTCAACAGCCGTAATGTTTCGCAACATCAAGCTTGAAATGCTCTCTAGCAGTGATGTCAAAACATGAAATATAATTGTTACATTATGTTAAGCCAACTTTGGAATTAGAATTTCATAAAGCAATAAAGCCTTTCAGAGTAATATTTCTAATACTATTAAGGGGTTTCAGTAATCTTTGATACTTTCTCATAATCCGATTTCATGTCAGCTGGAAGGACAAATATCGCTCTAAATCAAATTTTTGCACCCATTTCAAGCTGATTTCAAAACATCCATTTTCCGCAAAAAGGATTACAACTTTCATTTCAAAAACACCAGAAGATAATAAAAGCAATCTAGTCCGTTCTTCTCAATAGAATTTGAATATAATGTATGTAGACTGTTCCTTCTAATCTGCAAGATGTCGTGTGAAAATTCTTTCACTAATAATAAATTTAGCCGTGTTAATACGGAGACTTATTCTCGAAAGATTATTATGGATCAAAACCAAAATAATCACTGCATACGAATTATCTGATAACCTAGTTGTCAAAAACATTCGGAATAGCAAAGAGTCATATTCGAGAATTAATCAGAGCTGAAAAGAGAAGACAGCATTATTTATTAAGTTCAAGAGTATATCTTCCATTATGTTGCTGCGTTTGTTGGGCATTATAGTTTTGACATTAAACTATTAGGGATTTTCGCCACCATATGGTATACATAACTAGTTGAAAAAATAGTTTTGCAAATTTGCCGACTAGAAAATTTTAGAATAATTTCAAATGTATTCTTCAACCTTGCGAAAAATTTTCTTGTTTCCCCGTATGTTCTTTCATGATGTAGTAGAGAGAGAGGTTAGGACGTCCACCTAGCATTAGGCAGATTCGTGATTCAGGTTTTGATGAATGCCCAATTGATTGTTTATGTTTTTCTCTCCGACAATACCTGAAATACTTAAGATTGGCTCCCGAATTAAAATGTAATCCTTGTTAATTTCTTACCATCTATAAAGAAATAATTGCATCCGCCCGTACGTGCACTCATAGTGTTAAGAAGCAGTTAACGCGTTCATCTAAGTAGAAGCATAGGAGTTTTAATCTCGGCAAGGACATAATTAATTTTCTTTAGATATTTCATGCTTCGAATGATCTAATTGTATAGCCTAGGATTGCACTCCTAACAAAAGTTTATAGAGGGCTACAAGGCTCGCTTAAGTATGCTAAAAGTCACATAAGCAATTTAACGTCTATTCGCGACCATGATTTAACCTATACTACTAAAACTTTCGGGGAAAACTTATTTATGTATTAATTCTAAAGATATTTATTAAGGAAAAAATAAAATTTCTTTCAATATGAAACTATGCTTTAAATGGCAGCCCATCTACACATAGTCTGATAGACGTGACTGTTATTGCGAAAAATTTTTAATATATTCTTGCGAAATTTGGATTCTTATTTATCTTTTGTATGTTCCGTAAGAAAATCCCTACTTGAATGAATATGTGTTTTGAAAATAAACCCTTAAAGTGGGGAATTTTCTTTAAGAATCCTCGAGGTTTCTTTACATAAGAAGAGGTTATAAGTTATTTCTCCCGTCTTCTTCGTATGCCTTCGTGGTGTACTTGTTAGCAAGCTCGGCGCGTATTCGAGAGGACCGTGGTCCCGTCGAGGACATTGCTCATTTTTCATCTACTCCTTCTTTTTTCTAATGTCTCTACAAGTAGCGCCCGAACTAAAATGTGGTGGATGATGATTCTTCGCCACCAGGAGTTTTCGAGTGGGTCCCTTAATCCCCAGTAGCCCTTTAAAAGGGGGAGTATATGAGGTATTTCTCCCGCCTTCTTGGCATGCCTTCGTGATGTAGTAGTCAGCATGCTCGGCGCGTATTCGAGAGGTCCGTGGTTCGAGTCCCAGCGAGATCATTGCTCATTTTTCATACCTCCTGCTTTAAAAAAACACCTAATAAGGTTACAAAGACTAAATACAATTTTTTGAAATCTCTGAATAACAACTTTACATATTATATTTGCAAATCCTTGGTACGTTTGAGGTAAACTGAGAATGAAATAATAAGTAGGATATTGAAACGCAGATTGTGTTTTGTGAAATCTAGAAATCATTCTCAAAATTTTCTCATAAAACATTAATCAATATCACATAGGTTTCGATGTTTATATAAATTGGACTAGTTTTCATTCCAGAATTATATAAGCTAGTTCTCTTAAAGTAATACGGTTGAAATTTCAGTTTAATTTCATATGCTAACATTCCTCTTTTTAAAGATTATGAATAAAAGGCATATACATATCACAGGTTCTTAGAGCTACATGCGACTCAAGAGCCACGTGTTGAACACGCCTACTTTGAGTAATGAAAGCAAGCTTCCTTACCATAAAATAAAAGAACTCTCAGAGAGTTACAACAATATTGATTCTGAGAGCTGATTCTTATTTTAAATACTTTTGAGATAATAATATTTTAAAAGAGAAAGATTTTCATTTCATAAACGAACTATTATTTTAAAATAAAAGACTCGAAATCGAAAGGTTCTTAATTGATTCGAAGTTATTTTATTTAAATTGACTTCATGCGTCTATTTTTAAACTGTAAGAACAGTTAAATTTCTCATTTATTTTGAACTATAATAAATATTCATCATCCTGGAATATTATGTATTCTTCCCACGTTGATATCTTCGGAAATGCAGCGTATAATTTGGCAAAAGAGGATGTTTACGAAGCTCTGAGCCTCTTTCTTCTTGATTAAAATTCCATTTAAAAATTTTTTTCAAGAATACCTACATTATTTTTGCTTTTACAGGAATTCAAGCTTTTCACTTTTAGTACCTTAAAGATAGTTTTGACGCGTTTACCTTTGGCAAGCAGACACAAAACGTGAATTCTATATTCGTGAGTGGACCTCTGAAGTATCTTATGTCTGATGGTGATCATAAAGCGTAGCCAACTTGATCAAAATAAAAGATGGATCACAAGCAAATTATCAAATGCTAGGACTCTCTGATGTTGACCTTCCTTCGGACCCTTCAGTTGTATGAGATTTTTTAAAGGTGAATGTCGTTATGAAGTCAATGTAGTCAACACTACTTTTCTGAGATTAACAACATAATGATAGCAAATTACTTGAAGTCGATATTGTTTCTATACTTGGTTGAAAATCCTAATGGTCTCAATGGTGGAATTAAATAAAGAAATTAAAGGATATATCTACTTTATTAGAAGTAATAAGACAGAAAGTAATATGAAAGAATTATTATTGTAAGTTTCATAAAAGTTTCGAAATTGACAGTAAAGTATCCAATATATTATATGAAATAACCAGATATTTTTATTATAATATAATCCCTTTTATCAGAACTAAACTCGACAGAGCCATTTTGAATAAGTCCTTTTTCTATCAATCCTCGAAACTGTTCCATCAGCTACAGAGAAAAATTAATAATATGCATGCAACCATTTCATCATTTGACAGCAATCTATATCACAATTTATGATATCTCCTGGATGCAAGTTTTCAAAGTTTGTAAATTGTGCGTACTGCATTCATTGGTGTCGATTATGCTGACGTTACTTACTTTCATCATGAAACACGTGTTCACCTCTAAAAGATGAAAAAATAGAAACTTGTTCGCTCTAAAAAAGGACACCAAGTTGCTAAATTTTAGACCTATTCACACAAAATTGTTTTCACCTTTTTTTCCTCATCAACTAGATTATAATTAAAAGGAGTCCTGTTAAATGTGGTTTTTTTGTACCTTAGTATTTTCAATTACTGGTTTTTAGACCAACTTTTGAAATGATGTTTAGTGAGCATTTTGGCTTAAAACTGCATTTAGGCATATTCTAAGTGAATAACAATATGAACAGACATGTTGAAACGCTGAAAAGGATATAAAATATTTTATAAATTTTGCTATACATTACACCAAAGTATGTAAAATAATATACCTACCTAATGTAATCCTGTGGGCTCACCAAATAATTTGGAAAGAATGTAAAACTTCTTTTTGTGGAATATAATAATAAATAGTATCTATAAAATAATAAATAGTATCTGTACTTACAATCTAAGTAGATTAATGGGCACAACTGTCTTCCATCTCTGTACTTCCATGAGAACAGCTTCTGTATAGGGCAAATGGATGTGGTCAGCCCAGTTGGGAGTTCTCTCGTGGCCAATAACCTCATCAATTTCGTCTTGGATTTTCTTTTGCACATCCTGATATTTGGCCATAGTCAGCAAAGTCCATTCAACAGTCGCCCTGACAGTAGTACTACCTGCCCCAATGAGGGAAGGTGCATTGCCTTTTAGCATGGCACCTAAATATTCAAACATAGGATGATATGCAGCTGTTTTCATCTAATGTATAGAAAAAAAATAAATAGTAAAATCGAATATTACTTCTAGAACGGAGATACAGCATCGCAATCATTGTACACTACGCCACAGATTAAAACTGTAATGCCTTTTAAAATGTATTAGTTATTCCTTACCATTAACATATAACCCATACGAGAGCAATTATTAGACAATGAATACTGTCCATTAAAATTTATGCTTTGGAATAATGGCCAAGATTTTATTATTACAGTCTTAATCCTGTGGCAGGTGTCCTAAATCGGTTACTTTGAAGATGAAATGATTATTACTAGCATAAAGATAAGTAATCAGATTTAAAATAAGGAAAAAATATTCTTTTTGTGTATAAATCTAACAAGACTTATATTTAACATTAAACTTGCTTTTATAACGTGGCTTAGCGATTTATAAATTACGCAGATAACTCTCTATCTGCTATTGTATGTGGACAATATATTCAAGCTTTTATTTTAGGATTTTAGTGTCTCTGTATTAACCATAGTGTATTTATATCATTAGCTATGATTAGTAATGTATTTCTTGATATTTAAAACTTGTAAGCATATTTTACGGAAAGTGATCAAAGTAAAGAATTTTAGAACTCGTTATATAGTCCGTATTAAATAAAATTAATTTATTTTGTAAGGTTTAATTTTAAAATAGTTATTTTTAATTTTGAGACCCTTTCCTTTAAATTCTTACAGCTCCTTATCAGAATGAAATTTTAGCATCACGTTGCATATAAATGAGGTAGAACGAGTATTTCTTCTTAGGTGGCCGAAACATGGGTTACTGGGCCGAAGCCCTATCCCAGGCTAACAAGGTATGTGATAAAAGTAGTTTGAAAAAATAATGCAAAAGCAGAATAGTTCTTGTAGCAGTTCTTTGTAGAGTGAAACAGCGATGGCAAATTTTTTGTAATAAAGGCTATACGAAATGAAGCATGTCCGTCGATGTCGAAGCTTGTATAGAAGGTGCATTTAAGGAGGGTTCAGCTTACTTCAGAAGGAGAGCTTAGGTGTCCTTAGTGGCGGGTGTTTGCTGTCAGACTACTCGCTATTAAGCCAACTATGCTCGGCCGTACTGTACGTGTCTGTTGATAATCGCCATCTAATTTAATTAAAGACCAACTACGTTAGGTAATTGTGTCAAGCTTCGGCTAAGTTAGTTGAGTTTAGTATTAGATTACTTTCTTATTTTCTTATATTGTTTTAAAGTTCAGGTGGAGGCCTTCCTGTAAACCCGAGAAGGGCCAAACTTTATTATTTTTTTGAGTGAATAAAATGGTATTTTAACCTTTCTCTGAACTTCCTTGTTACAGATGTGAAGTCAGCGATAAGTCGCTACACAGTTCAATAGGTTCCTCTACGTTCAGCATAGACGAAGTAGTTAGGAACATTATAATTTCACTATGTAAAATTTAATTTACTCTTTGACTTTCTAAACCAAAGAGATAATCATTTGCTTTGGAAAAATTATATTCTGATGATAAATGTTTATTTTAAGTTGTATATTCTAAAATAGTATAATTAATTCCTGCGGATGAATATTTAATTTAAGCAGAGGTTTCTAAGTATTAGTGTTTTCCTGTCGTTTTTAATTATGAGATTTTAATATTATAAAATAGCTTGTATTATGCACTTTTGTGTCAACCTGCCGTAAGAATCGGTGACCTGGTTTTAGTTATTTGAAGCACGAAAGCGCTATGAGTTATCATGTTCTCGTGAAGAATGCAAAATCATTTGTTCGACGTTCCTACAATAAAGTGGTAGACATTAAATAAGCACGCAGACGTATATAAACGAGAGTTTTAGATGTATAATTTATTCTGAATTTTTCTTGTTTTCTTTCTAATCTCAAGTATTCAAGACAAAATTTTTCTAAAATATAATATTTCAGATTTTTTATAACAAATTTTTATTTGGACTAGTTCCTACTATATAACGTATAGAAACTTTCTTGCAACATCTAATTTCAAATATCTCTTGATATAAATACTACTTATCTAAAATAATATATATATATATATATGTTTTTAAAACTTGAATGTCTTTGACAGCTAATGCTTAAGAGTGTTATATTAAATAAATTATTTTACCATAAATTCAAGAATTTCTTATTGACAATTACAGATCTGTAGTCCATATCACTTCTCAAATACACAGATACTTTTAATAATTTGCATTAATATTTATTTGAAATTACCATTTATTACTTTTCAAAGAGAGTTATTGGACTTGGATAAGTTTAGTATTCATTGTCTTTACCATGAACTGAATGAACAGATGTTTCTTCGGCGGTAAGAAAAAAACTGTTGCATCGCCTGGACTGATATGATAGATGTCCTTATTTCAAGAGGTAAACAGTAATTAGTGGAAAACAAGAATTTTGATACACGCGAGAGATTCTGGCATTATTCCATATTAAATCAAACGCATGAATGTTTTCGAAATTTAAAATGATTGTCTTGTATAGAAGAATTTTTTCTATTTGATTCTCTCTATTCCCCTTACTGAATGTTGCATTAATGTAAAATATTAATTTTTTTATGTGTTTGCTATGGATAAAAGTTATCAATTTAGTTTTCTTTGGTTTGGTTTATTTGATTATGGCGAAGTACTCGAGGGTTATCTGCCTAAGAGGAAAGATGCCTTCGCCATGGACTTAAGGATAACTGGCTCATATAATACGCTTTCATTTCAGTAACAGGTGCATATTAAAAGTATTGAACTTACGAGTGAAGGACGTATTGGGTTCCCTGTATCTCCTTTGTTCCATCTGTAAAAGGAAGCCATCCATGTAGTCTCGAATGAAATTTGGATCTAAGCTTAATTGATGCTCGTCGATTTCTTTGCTGAAAATTGAGAAGTTATATGCATTACTATAATACATTCTGGAATAAAATAATATTAGGATATTTTTCTATCGTAAATGGTTTGAACTACGTTGGTTTGAAGTATGATAATAAAGTTCGGTGAATGTTGTTACAGGATGCGCACTCTCGGTAGTGGGCAAACGACGAAGCGCAGAAAAGATGCTCCATAACATATTTGAACATATCTGAGCACAGCATAGGAATAGGCATTTCAAAATTCTGCTCTATGCCCTGCAGAATTATTATTTATTCCTTTCACTACTATAACAGACATTGCAGAATTCTGTATTCCAGGATTCAATAGTGTAGCTGTGGCAGTAAAAGCAGCGAAGGAATTTGAAGTTCGATTTAAAACTTTACATACCTGGTGAAGAAAATCGTAAATACTGAAACCAGTTTACGGAGATGAAGCAGTGTCTATAAAGTGCGTTTATTAACGCTTTGGATGGGATTACACTGAAGTTGCTGCTGGAAATGGTAGGTATACAATTTCTCGTAGTGGTGAAAACACTGAAACAGTGATGAAGATTTAGCCGGGGAGAATGACAATCAATGCTAACATGCAGAATGATGATCTGGAGAATGTGTTGCAAAAGATTAGCAATGGATGTCCAGCTAGGCGGGCTTGTCCAGAATTAGCTAGGCAGGCCATTGGTTCTCTCTTCATGCCTGAGCATATTCTACCCACGTTGTGAATGGCCTGTAAAGGAGTTGCAGCCCTTCATCATCAGTTGCAGTTACCTGATCTTGCTACAACAGACTTCGCTATATTCACTCACCTGAAAAATTCCTTTTTGAAGAACGAGCTTTGGGTATTTAAAATATTCAAAGCAATTTGCGAGAGATGTCCAGTGCAAATGGCTTTGAAATGAAAGAGGACTTAGCCCACTATCTTCGAGAACTGTATAGTTGTCAAAAGTACACAACAAATGACGGATATTATTTAGAAAGAATAAAAGGCATTTTTTCAGATTTAGGCACGAAATTCGTTTATTAACACTTTCAACGAACTTTATTGCCATGCGTCTTATATTTGAAAAAATTAAATGTTATACAATATTTAATTTTAAGAATGAGAAACTTGCCTTTTTTGCATATCATATTGATTTTGCCTCATGTAACAGCAAGTACGTGAAATCAAATAAGCTACTAATACCTTAAAGTTTTGATAAAATGCACAAAATTGCTTTTAAACGCTATGAGGTTTCTTTCTGCAGCAATTTTATACAAACCTTTGTTGACACACGCATATACACCGCGAAACAAAAGGGGGAAGTTTAATATCTCCCGTTCTACTGGGCCGACTGATGAAATTCAAATTGCGTTTTTCATGTCTCGAAAGCGACATATCACGCTTCTTATTCAAATTAAGCATTATTATTTTAGACAGCTAGCGGATAGTTTTTACAAAATCTGATAAGTACACCCCGTGACTTCCTCGTAAGGAATATTAAATTATACGCATTTTGCATTTCATTTAAACTTATTGGATTGAATTAAATCTACATCATCGATATCGCATAAACCACAATAGAATAAATGCACTCTTTAAAATTCACTACATTTGTTTACCACAGCGACACTCTGGCGCTAGCTTCACTTAACAGCGTTACATCTCATTCATTTTATAACTCATCAGAATGCACAAAAATTATGTACATCATTTGGAGAATTACCTAATCGTTGCCAAATGTTCTATTCAAATACTATGATAAATCTAAAATGATGTATAAAAGAAATTAAACAAACAAACAAAAAGAAACTGTTTTTCACAGACGATTCAGTATTTCTCATTCAAATTCAAATCTCACTTCGCGACAAGGCAAAAATACATAAAAACTCAAAATATCTATATTAAAAATTACGAAGTAAATCTTAAACACTTATTTTCTTGAATAAATTCCAGAATTGATTAAGCGTAATTTAATTCGCAATAATAAAAAAGGCGTTATCTTTGTTTTTGCGAAGCTTAATTTCTCTAGATAATAGTGGATTTGTTGGAAACAAATCCACTATTCTGCTAAATTTCAAATGTAAACAAGTACAGATGCTATGGCCAAAATAGCTTAGCCGCAATTAAACAACTTTTAAGTTGTTGATAATTCTGCAATTATAACATGCAGGTTAACTAAAGGCATAAAATCATAACTGGAATATAAGAACAACATAATTCAATCATTTTTAAAGCAAAAAATGTACAATTTACAAACATAAGAAGAAACTGAGCTCCCTGAGCCGAGTAACAGAGCAAATACACATATATATGTATATATATATATATACTTATATACTTTATACTTTGTATACTTATATACTTTATATATATATATATATATACTTATATACTTTTCAGCCTTCTGAGGCTACGCTTTTTTGAATTATACAAAAAACTTACATACATACGTACGTAAGCACAGACGCTACGAAAAACTCTCTTCAGAACACATTTTAGTTCAGTTTTATAATTTTTTGTGGAAAACGCGTATTCTATCCTTACGCTCAAATATCACGCAAAATCGTTAAATTGCACTGGGTAGCGGTCAAAATGGATATTTTCGTTGAAATATGATACCTTAAATTTTTCGCGATTACAATACTTCCTTTTTACTTCGTATAAGGAAGTAATAGAATAGAGTATACTTTACTTGCCATACCGCGGATTGCGATACTCCTGAGAAAGAAAAGTTTTCATGTCCAATAATATTAAAAAGGGTTTACAATTAAAACTAAACAAAACAGCAATATTATTTCACCTAAATGTTGAATAAAACTCAGTAGATTTCGTGGGTGATCAAGTACCAGTCGCATTTCTTCAGGAGCAAAAAAGGACGTTGGGCCATGCTGATACAACGGGTCTGTAATGCACTGAGAATTTTTACTCGTGTGTTCAGGGATACTACTAGAAGCCATTTGTAATGTTAACAGCGGAAGAGCAAGACGCACCGTTCGTAAGCGTGAAGTGGAAAGCTGAGTGAGTGTAGATATTCACTGAATGAAACTTAAAACAAGGTTCCGGAAAGTGTTTCCGGAATGTTAATGAATGCAGATGTTAAAAAGCAGATGATCTAGTACGGAGCGTTACGGTACTCAAACCTTGATGACTTTTTCTATGAAAAGAATATCACCAGTGTGAACGTAAAACATCCAACGTTTAAAATAACTGTGGGTCATCTTCATAAAGTTTGACAGTAACTGAACTTTTGCAAGTTTGGAACTGAGACCTTGATGTCAAACGTGGTCAAATGCCTTCTCAAAGTTGAGAAAACATGCTCCAAAAGCATTTTCCTTATTGTAAAAGGTTGCTGTGATAAATTCAGCAAAACTAAAATTTGATGACATGTACCGTATCCTTTAAGAAAGCCGATTATAATGCCATAATTTAATCTCAATAATGTCATACTTTTCTAGATGCTCTGCCAGTCCTTTTTGAATACTTCTTTCACATACTTTGCCAATACAAGGTAAAAGGTTTATACGTCAGTAGCTAGAAGGGCATTTTAGAACTTGACCGTGTTTAAAAGAATAATTATAGCGTATTTTCATTGGAGTGACGACCGCATATATATCGAAAGCAGTGTTGATAAATTCCCCATAACATTAACTGTAATGCCGATAGAGGGCGTTTTTTCTGTTTGTTTATGAGTAAGTGAGAGGAGTTTGAGATGTGAACCGAGGTATACTGAACCTTCGATGAAAGTTATGATGTTTTTAATAAATAAATTTATAGTGTGGCAATCTCTGTTTGTGATGAAAGAGAAGTTTTATTCTTGAATTTTATTATGGTGACCACAGCCGGGAAGCTTATCGTTTGTATCAAAATGCAATATAATTTGATGTTCTTCGAATGTGTTTCGATTTCATATAGTGTATGCCGATTGTGTTCGTTCTGAAAAAATGAAAGTTTTCTCCTGATTCAATGAATTGGATACTCTACAATTGGATGTGAATTTGGGTAAGATTATTAAATCTTAATCTGCAACAAGGTAAGCTTTACTATTCTTTATTGTTAAATATGAATCTTATATTGCAAATTACTTCTAAATCCTCTTCTTAACGTTCTAAAATCGAAAGAAAAACTTAGTTAAAGAATATCAAGTTAATTTGAAAGAATAGAAATTGATTTCAAAATGGAAATAGCAAAGGCTAAACGAACTGCATTAAGATCTCTTACAACAAGATTAATTTCTAAAATCGAAAGTAAAATATTAGAAAATGATATAGAAGAAGAAGAGTTGGAAGAACTTTCAGAACAACTAAATTTGAAGTCTAAACAACTAAAAGAAATTAATTCTGAAATCCAAAGTCAAATTACAGATGTTAAAGAAATTGAAACCGAAATTATTAAATGTGATGAGTATCATGAAAAATTGATTAATTGTACATGTAAGTTGAAAGTTGCTATTAATAAATGCAAACCAGTTATACAAAGAACACATCAACAACCTGTTAGTTTGTTAAAATTAGAAAAACAATTTGTTAAATTACCTTCATTAACAATAAGAAGATTTGATGGTGATCCTGCCGATTGGCAAAGATTCTGGGACCAGTTCGAATCTTTGATACACAAAAATGAAGATTTATCTAACGTTGATAAATTTAATTATTTACATTCATACTTAACTGGAATAGCCGCGAATGCAGTTAAAGGTATTACGCTGGCAAACAACAATTATGGCGCAGCTATAGAAACTTTAAAGGAAACTTTAAAGGAAAGATTTGGGAAAAGAACTTTAGTTATTAATTCTCATTTAACTAAGTTGCTGAATCTAACACCTGTTAGGAAATCATCAGATGTCTCTTTGCTTAGAGAACTGTTAGATACTTGTCAAACAGAAGTTCGTAATTTAGAAGCATTAGGGGTAAATTCAGAAACTTATGGATCTCTATTGTGTAATATACTGATTAAATTACTACCGCAAGATATTGTTCTAGATATTACTAAAAAATGCAAATCAGATGAAGATTGGAAGGTTTCGAGAATAATTAATATTCTAAAAACGGAAGTTGAAAGTAGGGAAGGAACATTATTTCTAATAAAGAACAAGCATTCAAATGAATATGAAACAAAATTCCAAACCCCATCAGGAAGAATTAGTGATACAAATGCAAAGTTACAAAACCACTTTCTTCACTTTCGTGAAGATTCAGAACGCACCTTCGGCGATGTCATTTAGTACCGCACACACTATATGCATATTCTGTTCTGCGCCACACGATTCGTTTAAATGTAAAATGTCACCACAAAATAAATTAGAAATTTTAAAGAATACTAAACGCTGTTTTAAATGTTTCAGAATGTATCATATTAGTAAAAACTGTTATTCTAACAAACTTTCTTGTTTCAAATGTAAAAGTGGAAGTCATCATAGTTCCATTTGTTTGGGTAATAACCGAAATAATAATTCTGCAAAAATTAATCAAACGAATAAGCCTGAAGATAAATGTAAAATGCTGAGAATATTCAAATGTCAAATAATTCTAATTCTGAAATTGTCAGTTCAGTTTCACAGTGTAATGCTAGCATGACATGTTCAAAAAATGTTTATTTACAAACATGCACAGTTGTTGCGAAATCAGAGTTTAACTCAAAAATTGCCAGGATTCTTTTGGATAATGGATCCCAAAAATCTTTCGTGAATGAAAATTTAGCGAATATTCTTAAACTAAAACCTATTCGCTATGAGCTACTTTCTGTTTATTCCTTTGGAATGCAACAAGCAACACAGAAAAAGTATCCAGTTGTAGAATTCGAAATTAAAGCGAGGAATAACGCCCACACATTCAAGATCGAAACACTCGTCATACCATGCATCTCTGGCGCCATAATTTCCCCTCCGAATAAACAAATATCAGAATTTATGACTAATCGTCATTTGGAGCTAGCTGACTCATGCTACGGAAATAAATATTTGGATGTTCAAATCCTTATAGGATCAGATTACATCTGGGAATTTATTTTAGACGAAAAAATCGCAATTAGCAAGCATATAGGCGCAATAAAAACTGTCTTTGGATGGGTAATTACTGGTTCAGAATTTAGAAAAGAGGAAGCTTGTTCACAAAATATTGCCGTTATGAAGAACGCGGTAATAAATAATGACATCAGAACATTTTGGGAATTGGATTCTATTGGTATTTTGACAGAAAGTGAAGAATTGTCTATGAAAGATAAACAAATAATTGATCAATTTGAAAATTCTTTATCCTTTAATAACGGTAGATATCAAACTAAATTGCTTTGGAAATCTAACCCTGATGAATTAAATAATAATTTTCAAATTGCGAAAAGGCGTTTTGAGATTTTAAAAGCTAAATTGGATAAAGATATAGAAGTGCGTGAAGAATACACAAAAATAATTGAAGAACAGCTACAAAATGGAATTGTTGAAGTATATGAGAATAAAGATCTCGAATCAGGTTATTACATGCCCCATAGAGCAGTGATAAGACCAGATAAAGAAACTTCTCGCGTTAGAATTGTTTTCGATGCATCAAGTAAAGGAGAAAATTCTAAATCCTTAAATGATTTGTTAGAAGCTGGACCTAATTTAAATCCTAACATATTAGATGTTATTCTTAAATTTCGAGAACACAATATCGCTTTTTCCGCTGACATAGAAAAGGCATTCCTCATGATAAGTATTGCCGAGGAAGATCGTAAATACTTAAAATTCTTTTGGTTTCAAAATGATAATTGGAAATCGTTCAAAATTATGAACATGACACGTTTACCATTTGGGATTACTACCAGTCCATTCATTCTAGCAGCTACAATAAAACACTATATTAAAAAATACATCACTAAAAAACCCGAAAGTTATGAAATGCTCAATTCATCTTTATATGTTGATGATTTGTATTATGGAGCAAATACAGTAGAAAGGGCGTATCAGCTGTCATCGGATGCAGTAACTATTTTAAAGTACGCGAGTATGAATTTACGTAAATTTAATACAAATTCTAAAACGTTAAAGGACATGTGGTTAAAAAATGGTTTATGCATGAATGATTGCGCTACACAAGCTAAAATTTTAGGTCTTAATTGGGATACAGAAAACGATTCTATTAGACTAGATTTAAAGTCTTTAGAATCATCTTTAATTAGCTGTGTGTCATATACTAAAAGAACAGTGTTACAAGTTGCAGCTAAAATCTATGATCCTACTGGATTTATATCTCCGTTTGTGATTAGAATTAAAATCCTGCTGCAACAAATTTGGGTAAAAGGTCTTGATTGGGATGAGCAACTTCCAAAAGATATTGAAACTGAATTTCAAAAATGGCTCGCAGAAAGCCATTTCGACAAGGGATGTCGATTGACAGAAAATATTTTCAGAATGTTAATAGGCTAAATAGTGACATTTCTTTACATATATTTTGTGACGCAAGTAATAATGCATATGGAAGTGTAGCATATTTTAGATACATAAATAAGTTTGGTGAAATTAAAACAAGTTTCATCTTATCGAAAACTCGAGTAGCTCCTCTTAAAAGCTTAACACTACCCCGGTTAGAATTGATGGGAGCAGTTACTGCAGCAAGAATTGCAAAATATCTAACTAAATTATTTAATCATATTTGTCAACATGTATATTTCTGGACAGACTCACAGATCGTATTACATTGGATCAAAGGATCTTCTAGGAACTGGAAACCCTTTGTCTCCAATAGAGTTGCAGAAATTCAAACCTTGACGAATCCCACTAATTGGAAACACTGTAGCGGTAAAGAAAATCCCGCAGACTTATTAACCAGAGGTTTGAGCGTGAATTATCTGAAGAATTGTTCACTTTGGTGGTATGGTCCAGAATGGTTACAAAATCAGTGTACTAATTGGCCAATTCAACAGAATTTTGACATAGAGAACGATGAACAATTAGAACGCCGTACTAAGATATTTGTTTGTGACGTTATTGTGAAAAAAGATGAACAACTATTAGACATAAGAAAATTTAGTAGCGTGTTGAAATTTCTGAGAATTGTGGCATGGATCAAACGTTTTGTTGCTAAAGCAAGAAAACTATCAGCTAATAGTGGACCATTAAGTGCTTCTGAAATTCAGGATGCTGAAGTATTTTGTGTTCGCAAAGCTCAGATGGATTTCTTCACACCTGAAATTAAGGCCCTTCAATCTGGCAAATCAATTTCTCCGAGCTCTAGTATATTCAGCTTGGCACCATTTCTTGATAAAAACCAAATTCTTCGAATTAAAGGAAGACAAGAAGGTACTGAGTATACAGTCGACGAAAAACATCCAGTTCTGTTCTTCTTCCTAAAGACTCCAGATTTACTGAATTAATTGTAAAAAGAGAACATAACAACGTTCTACATGCAGGGGTGGCTACAACTTTAACAAAAATGCGACAGAAGTTTTGGATTCCTAAAGGCCGCCAATTGGTGAAGAAAGTCATAGGAAGCTGTCTGATATGTCGAAAATATGCAGCAAAACCAGCGAAACAAATGACAGCTCAATTACCCAAAGAGAGGATTACAGAAACACCACCTTTTTACGTTACCGGTGTGGATTTCACGGGTCCTGTTTACATTACATCTGGAAATGGGAGTCAGAAGTCGTACATCGTATTGTTCACGTGCGCCGTTACACGGGCATTACATCTGGAACTTGTTTCCAACATGTCTGCAAACAAATTCATTTTGGCCCTCCGACGTTTCATTTCAAGAAGAGGCAACTGTCGTACCTTTTATTCGGATAATGCGAAAACCTTCAGGTATGCTGCTAAAGATTTGCAATATTTTTACAGTATAATTAAAGGACAAGACTTTCAAAATTTTCTAGCAAATGAAGGCTTTACCTGGAAATTTATCGTTGAACTTGCCCCATGGTGGGGAGGCTTCTACGAGAGTCTTATGAAGAGCATTAAGGAACCTCTGAAAAAGATTTTAGGCAGAGCTCAACTAAATTTTGAAGAATTTATGACTGTGTTGACCGAGGTTGAAAATATTGTGAACAGACGACCTTTGACATATGTTTATAATGACTTGCATGAACCTGAACCGCTTACACCGGCTGATTTTCTGTTGATCGGACATACAATTGAATATCCATGTAATTTTGCTGAAATCCTGAATACTTCTCCAACTAGAGAAGGTCTACTGAAACGAAAACAATATCAAACAACACTTCTAAAACATATCTGGAAAAAATGGAAAAATCAATACCTTCTCAATTTACGAAATGCTCATTTCTTCGATACTCCTGAAAGTAAGAAGAATCTTAACGTTGGTGATATAGTTTTACTTGAGGGAACAACAAAATCTAAGTTCTTGTGGAATTTAGGTCGAATAATTCAAGTGTTTAAAGGACGTGATGGTCTTGTTAGATCATGTATGGTGAAAACTAAAAGAGGGGACTTTAAGAGACCTGTGCAGTTAATATACCCTCTTGAACTATCAGACTGAAAATGAACTGAACTATCAACTTTTATTTAACATTTATAGTCTGTGTTTATCTAAATAATTTTTAGTTAATCACTTGAGTTAATTCTAATAATTTACTGTTTATAATTCAAGTTAATATTTACCTTTTGAGTAACTTTTGAATTTTTATGCTATTAATTGTTTGTTGATTTTATAGCTTTCTTTTTTTTTTTTTGCTGCTTATGTTTGCATCAGGTAATGTATCTGATATTGATATGTAAGTAGTTTTCTTACATTTGTTATATTTTTTTGTATGCTGATATAGTGATAATTTTGTAAAAATTATCAGGTGGGGAGTGTTGATAAATTCCCCATAACATTAACTGTAATGCCGATAGAGGGCGTTTTTTCTGTTTGTTTATGAGTAAGTGAGAGGAGTTTGAGATGTGAACCGAGGTATACTGAACCTTCGATGCAAGTTATGCTGTTTTTAATAAATAAATTTATAGTGTGGCAATCTCTGTTTGTGATGAAAGAGAAGTTTTATTCTTGAATTTTTATTAAGCAGAGAACGCAGCAAAACGAATGCAAACGTAGCGCCATCTGTCCAGAACAGTAGTAATAACACGGGAGAAAACTAAGATTCTAATTTATTGGAATTAAGGTAATTTAATAAAGAAGTAAAATTTTATCAATGTCAAGGAAATCCCATTCAACTGAAGAAACTTTATAGACAATTTTCGCAGAACCAAAGTCAAATTTGGGATTAAGATTCTAGTTATGAATAACTACAAAAGATTTATTTATTTGCCCTTTTATTGGTTGTAAGATTCGCATTTTTTTATGCAAAATTCTAGCCCTTTTTTAGTCTGATATGCAGTGGAACCTTAGATGCCGAAAACCTCACATAACTAGCAATTACGTCCAAGAACAAATTTTCTAAACAAACCTCAAATGATGAACGTTGTCTCGATTTACAAACACGCGGCAGCAAATGATTTTCAAAGTGTTTTGAAGGGCTACAAAATTAACGCCCGGGGTCCTCTTGAAACAACATTTACATTTTAATATTTTTCATTAAACATTTTAATATTTTTCTTTGGTTAATTCTTGTTAACCAAGCTTGGCAACAAGTGACCTACAGGACTTTGAATTTGGCCTGGAATAATTTCAAAAGTAGCATCAAAATACGACTATGAGGGAAAGATAAACGATAAGATGAGACAGAAAGGAAAGAAGATGATGTGCGAAATTTTTGCAAAAAGGCAAAAAACACCAAAAACTTCACTTTACCCTAACTCTTTAATAAAGCAATAACAAGCTACGGCACGTGCGTTTTCAATGGCAATGTTGTGCCTAAAATTAGAAAAAAATTAATATATAGACAATAACAAATCGCATCGCATATACGAAATTTTTAATAAACGAGAGACCCAGTGAGTCTTGAGCAGAGTCAGATGGCGCTAAAAGACAAAGAAAAGGTGAAAGAACATACCCAAGTCAGTTACCTAATGTTTTTATGGAAAAAGGACTTGTAATCCAAACACTAATGTCTCCCCCCTTCTCATAACTTTCCACTCACGCTTTCATTCTTTTTCGCACAAGTATAATAACCTGTTTGGAATTTAATCCTGTGTTCATTTTGTTGTTTTAGATTTTCTGGTTTTGGATTATGAGATTTAGCACAAAGTACTGCTGTAAATAGGTTTCTAAATAAGGAATAATTATTGTCTAAAAGCGAATTAATCTCTTTTATATTAATAGTTATTGGGAAAATAGTTTCGATTTACTAGCTTTCGGATAATGAACGGTCTTCGAGAATGAACTAAATTCTTAAACCGGGCTTCAATATATTTCAAACTATATTAAAAAGATACTTATTGCGTTATTTACTTTTGATTTGAACTGCTTTAAAGTTTTTTCAGGTAGCAACTGGGATAGAATCTTAGTTTTAATACTTGATTTACCATTGATGGATTTGTTTACCTTATAATCTTTGGTGGAAAAATACGACAAATGGTTCCTTTTGTGAGTCATGGAGTTAAACGAAAAAAAGTCAGAGAAAGCATAATAAACGATGGCGATGATAAAAATGATCTTTTCACTAAGCAACTGAATGCAGACAGATTGCTTCTCAACCGCTGTTAAACGTTCTGGCTTCTCATCATTGATCTTTTCGATCATTTTTGGACAAGATTCTAATATCTGGAAAAGCCCAATAACATTCTTTGAGTATTTGCTTTCTCACAGGCATGACTAATGAGAATCAAAAATTTGTTCAGCATTTAAAATTAGTAATTAAAACAGAAATGGTATAGAAACGGAATTCCATATGTATTTGTATTCAATCCAGCCTCTGAGGTGGACAAAATCATAATTAATTTGCTGTCTTCCGTCAATGCCTGACTCAGCCAGGGGGCACCATCAATATTTTCGAAATACCTAATTGAATTTCTCTCCCCATGCTCCTGAATATTTACTTTGGACCTCGATAATGTTTATTAAGTATAAACCTTTAACAGAAGTAGGGATTGCTTCAATTCGGCATAGGAGTTTTGAAGGTAATATTGAATTATATCGCACATGAAGTTATTTTCCTGATCTTAACTCTGAGACATTCTACGACATTTGTATACCTAGCGTATTATACTATTTTTTCTTGGTCAATTGCTTAACATTGTTAGAGCAAAACTGTGTTATAAAGATACCATATATGGGAATAAATAAGGACTTCCTCCATTTCTTTGATTGAATTAGAACGAATTCATGTTTTAGGGTTATGCATAGAATATTTATACAAACTGTTACAATCAAACTGTTACACATTTCTGAAAACTTCTTGATTCCATCCTAGCGTGTTATGAAACAAACTAAGGTTTAAACACAAAAATCAATTTCGTAATAAAATTAACGATGAAAATTAAATTCCTTAAAAACGCATAATACGTATACAGCAATCTTACTTTAAAAAACTTTGTCAGAACTACTGTTCCTTCTAGTTGATTTTGCAAACATAACTGGAGTCCTGAGTCGGAACAGGGAGCTTACTTAAAGCTAACTTCGTGCGTGAGTAGAAAATAAAACAAAGATAAGGAGGGTTAAATTTACCCTTTATTCGCACAGCGTACAGGTGCTCCTGCACTTCGGAATACAAAGACCAATACTTTTGGTCCTAGAATGTAGAAAATAAGAAAATAAACTAACTTAATAAGAACTAAGATGCTTTAAAGAGACTAGTAACGCGAAGATTGGCCCTTTAATACTACGTATGTAGTGAGCAGAATGCAAAGACTACAATACGTTTTCAAATATCAGCAAGAACCAAGTTCTGGCCTTAAAGGGAGATAATGAAAAGCACACGCGTGATACTGGCAGCGAGAAGTCTCTCTCACTCTCTTTCGTTTGGCTAAAAGACATGTCTGAAATAATTCCACAGTTTGCAACCTCATTTGCATAAACAATTCTATTTCGCGCTTATTCTGGCCGGAAATGGAAAATAAGAGTGATAGCAAAATTTTAAAATGAAATAAACGTTAGTAAAACATAAAATCCTTACAACTTTACCATAGAAAGTGGTAAACAAACATATACTATTAAATATTGATATATTCGGAGTAAGTCAGATAAAACCATAAATAAATGCATCGAATACGAGTCAGGTTCGCTCACTGAATAAATTATATATTCAGTTCATTGACAGTTATTACGGAATTATCCATATACAAAGTGTATGCTTTTAAAGATTAATGTACAAAGTCTATAGATTCTTGCATCATGCCCAGCTGGCTCCGATTCATGATTAACAAGCACATATACCGTGTCCTACATGAGTTGTATACACATAGAGTTAGATTAAACTTAATTAATAAATATTGAATTAGGAAATAAACTAGTGGTGTTTAACACCTTCATCCGCTCGGCCTCTTATTAAATTTACTTCGTCATCTTAGCAAGTCGATTGATCTGTTTTCGATTAAAATGCTTTTCTTGATTTAACAAAGCTCATTATTCGTCTTTCGTGTCTTAAATATCAATCAAAAATCAGAAAGACTCATTTACACACAAAGAACAAGGGTATCGCTTTATCGAGGAAATATATTATTCCAAATTTAGAAAAATGATTTTAGCTCCTGATCAAGAGAGTCCTGTACTTTTCTTGAATCATACTTACACTTTTTTTAATCAAAATTGGCAAGACAGAAGATTGGATAGAACGTTGAGTTAGCGGGAGTGAGTCCAAGAGCAGTTCGGTAAACTGCGACCTCAGCGAGAGCATAAACGACCTCATCAAAGCTTCTTATGCGATATAAAAAATCCGAATCTCTTCAAATATTCTTCTTCCTTTTTTAAACTTTGTCTTCTTAACAATTTTACAGAAGTCGGCTGACGTTACTGGTCATATGAACCACCATATGACAGGCATTACAGCTGGACGCACTTAATTGTACTTATTTGTACTTTGCTGTACAGATTGTCGTGTCTAACCTGATGCCTAATCTTAAAAATAATGGTCGTCACGCCAAAGGATTTGTAATCTTAGCTGCAAAGGGAAGTGTTTTGCTCCACTGCATAAAATTCTGATACAACTGAAGCGTCACCTATCGGTAAGGAAAATAACTATTCTGCAATAAAAACATTTTATTTATTAATTTTAATTTTCATGTATTTTCGTACATTCCTCTGCAAACTAAATTGCGTTCTGCACTTTTCGAATCATTGAACTTTTACATTCTTTTCTTTTACTTTTGGATCAGCCGGTATATGTTTCTTTGCATTTTACTTTGAAAGTTGAATTTGCATTTTAATTTTAATATCACATGCTTAGCATTCCATTTTATTTTTCCCCAAGGAGAGATTTCATATTTACGTGTTCATTTCTGCTTAATATATTTTTGCTAGAATTTTTATTCTTGATTTAGTACGTACACATTTTGGTACAATATCAGGAACAAAAAAAACAATAGTTAGAGTTCATGATTATTGAATAGGAAATTTCACATGCTGTTCTTTTGAATTTTAGCGTACGAATTTTATTAAATTAGGATGAAAATAAGTTTAGAAAAAATTACTAAATTACTACAGAAGCATCGATTAAATTTTAAAATATCACAGAATTTTTTAAATCCAAACATTAACGTCAAAGACAGGAAATTTCATTAGTACCTTAAAATTTAATATTTTTAACAAGCAAACTTCAACACATTTCGGAAAGAATCTATTTGGTGTACGTCATGTGCGATATGATATACGGTATATTCGGCATGTGAACACATTATATTATTTCTTTGAGTTCTTTTCTTATACGTCTTTCAGATGGGTTTTACTTAATTAGTGTCTCTGTTATTGGCTAAACACTGAAGTTATTTTTGACCCGATTTTACAAAGCCAGTTTTTTTTTACATTTTGTACACGTATGTATTTGTGAGGTTAAATCGATTGTTTAGTACGAATGTTTTCTTTTCGTTCAGAGTTGAATTTTTCGAACAAATCTTTTTTTAATGATCAAACAAGATATCTCACAAAATTTGATCTTGCGACATCGGATAGCCTAAACAGTTATTTTCTTAACTGCCGCTTTTCAAATTTTTAACATATATTTCAAAATTTCCGCATATTTTCCTATATTAAAAATTGTTTAGGCTATCGTATCAGCTAATATTTTTTTAATCCAAAGATTTAACCCTTCACTGCTAGCAATCTCATGATTGTTAATTTGATAGAATTTCTAACTCAAATAGAAATATAAACTAATTTCATCAGATTAAACGCAAGGCCTAGCGGGAGAAAATATCAGTCGTACATTATTGCTATGCTCATTAGAAAGAATAATTTTTAAACTTTTAGATGCAATTGTATTTTTATTACCTTTTCTCAATTCACTAGATTAAAAAGTATAATAGCAAATATTTATGAAGGTTTTAAAATACGCGATTTTAGTTAAATGCACTAAAATCTAGAATATTATTTTTAGCTATAATAACATTCTTCATCATATGCAAGTAAAACTAAATGCACGAGGTACGAGTATAAGAACTCTACTTGTAACATTAATAGAAGTTAAAGGAAAGATAGAAATGACACTAAAAGACATATACCATAGTAACTGTGTAAATTCTCAGTTCTTTTCTTCAGTTTCATTTTAAATCATGTATGACCAAAGAATATTGCGATTACAAAAATTGTTTTATACTTTATGAAACTTTAATTTTAAGCAGAGCAAGTTAAAAAGATTTCATTCACATATTCTATTCCTTTCTCAGCATCAAAATCTTTTTCTTGATTATTCTATGAAATTTTCTAATACTTACATCTTGAATGAATATAATTTCCGCTCCTTCTAGGCTAAGATATAATATAGAGACTATAAAAAAATATCTGGTAATCCTAACACACTACGGAGAATTTTAGGATATGCTGTTTTACAATACTTTATGATTTTATACCCGAATTTTATGTGGCGTAAGTGCAGAGAAAGCCATGGTTAGTAATAAAGCTAAAACGAAAAAAAAAAACCTTTGTATTAGCAGGAGTGAGTACAAGCGCAACTTGCTAACCTGCTATGCTCAGTAGAAGCATAAAATCCTTAGCTTATACTCTGGTGTTACGTTACAAATATGAGTAGCTTTTTTTTTTCTTTTTATTTTATTTAAAATTTTCCTTTCTTTCTTTTTAATTTTATTTTTCTGAGCCATTCTTTTGGTTAACCTTATAAGGTATTTCCTCCGTCTTCTTAGCATGCCTTCGTGGTGTAATGGCCAGCAACTCGGCATATTCCTGAGGTCCACGTTTCGAGTCCCGGCGAGGGCATTGCTCATTTTTATGTCTCCCGCTTCAAATTAACCTAATGTCTCTACAGTGGCGTCCGAACTAAAAAAGGTGGTGGATCATCATCCACCACCACGAGGATTTGGCGACTAGGGTCCCATAATCCCCAGTCGCTATTTAAAAAGAGGAATATATAAAGTATTTCTCTAGCCTTTTTAACATGCGTTCGTGGCGTAATGGTTAGCAGATTCGGCGCGTATTCAAGAGGCCCGAGGTTCGAGTCTCGGTGAGGCACTGCACGTTTTTCATGTCTCCTGCTTCGAAATAACGTGATGTGTCTACAACTTTTTTTTTGGTAAATAATTTATTACAATATCTGTGTACCAAATCGGCTACTTAAAATGTAAAGCATTCCAAAACTAATCAAAAATTGCTACTTAAACATTTTTAAAGAGCTGTTTAGCGTTCATTTAATAATTTCCTTCCTTAATGTAAATTTTTTGGAAGAGGAAATTTTAAATAACACTGCGCTACACACTCCATGATAAAATTTCAAAGATGCTTATTTGTTCCCTACATTAAAACATCGATTAATTTGTTAAACATAAAACTTATCACCCTCCAAGTTACAAGCAAATAACAATGCATTGCGTTCTCGGAGTAGTTTGGAAAGGATCAATCCAGAGAGCCACAGCATTGAAGGTAAAAGCCCTCCTCTGCTCTTAACCCTCCAGATAGCGAGTGCTATTGGCACAGCATTAGCTGTGAGTGCCTTGATTAAGACGAGAGCGGGAACATTGTTGACATGGAAGATTTAGGCTCTGAGTCGAAACTCACCAAACACGGATCAAATGAACTCTTGAATCATAAGGGGAGAAGGAAGGCGAGACAGAGAGAAGTTTTCTTAAATTGCAAGATTCGCTGGAATCTAGAGTTCTCTACTAATTCATTGATTTGTTCCTAACGAAGTAGAAGCTTGAGTTGCTTTTTGCCGCTGAATTACTTTCGATTATATGAATATGAAAATTTCTGTTTTCCAAAGTAATGAATGGCAGTTTTTTCATGATACATTTTTTTCAATAGAGTTTGACAAAAACAATAGTTATTGTTTTGCCCTTTGTTAATAATTAGATACTTTTAAAACTTTTTAGTTTTAACTAAAATAGAATTTTTCTATAACAAGCATTTTAACTTTTTTTAATCAATAGTTGTTATTTTATTCTTAGAAAAGGCTACTGATTTACGGTTATAAGAAGTTAGTGTTTTCTAATATGCCACTGATTTCTTTAATGGAAGAGAATATACTTTCACGAATAAGTTTTTCTAATAATTGGCATTAACATTTATTTCATCAGCTTCGAGACTTATTAGTTTACTTCTGATTTGCTGTTAAAAGAAACTAGAGAGTTACTGATTTGTTTCTAAGGAAACAGAACTCTCAATTTTGCGGAAAGGAAATTTCTTGTGAAATTTGTGTTTTAACTTGAATTTCAGCGTAGCTGATCAATATTATTGAGTAATAGAATGGGACATTAAAGGTTTATAATTTCTGTTCTGTCTGATCTGAATATAAACTTATTCGATCACACTAGACAGTTGTGAATTTTGCAAACTATGTGAAATGAACTTGCAAAAATTCTTCTTGTTCACAGTTTGCTGTGTATAAATAGTAATTACATAGTGTTCGTGGTTGTTCGTCTATGCTACATAATGTTTACTTAGGAATAGTTATTTCTAGCGTACCTAATTGCTCGTGTATGCTGCCTAAGTTTGCGAAAATAAACTTTAATCACAAGGTTCTATTAGAATACCTTAGTTTTTTTCTATCTGTATTTATAAACAACTTAAAATTCCTACGCTAGAACACTAGTTTCGTTTTTATTAATAAAATATCAACATTATATTATATTTTTAAAATTTCACAGTATTTAGAAACCCGTGAAACCCTAAGGATATTTAAGTAAAATCGATATAGATTTACACTGGCATTCGTGATATAAATATTGAAAACAGGTAAAATGATCAGAAAAGGATAACTTTTAAAAACAGATAATACTAAGATTCTCCAAATAAAGATGTTTGAATTAATTATGAAAGTTGAAGCGAAATTATTGCCCTAAGAAAGGTTTTCTACATATGGGATATTTTAAGAGAATTAATCTGATTCTTAAAGAGGTTTATAAACGAAAATGAAGAAAATTGTAATACAGGAATACTAACACGATGTATGACATGTAATGTTTGGATTTTATTCTTCAGCCAAAAGTAGTGTGTATTTAGATATAAACACATTTATTTACAATTCAGAATCAAGATACCAAATGACTGTGATTATACTAGCTTCATTTTTCCGCAGTGTAATAAACATATGTAAGTACACAATTCTGATATCTTAAAAGTCTGTAATAAATCTTTCGATTTTTTATAATCATTAATATTTCAATACGCGACAAAAGCATTCATCATCTATGTATCCCGGTAAATTTGCAAATCTTAGAGGTGTTGACATTCGACGGTGCATAAGACCATTAACTTATTTTTTAAACGAAAAGAGTGTATTTCGTAGCAAACTGAGCTATTTAAAAGTAATCTATGTAATTAATAATAATTCATATCGTTATTTAGTCTTTTAACTCAAACTGAAGTTTAAAATACTATTTCCAACAGGCAATGTAATGAACATTTACTACAATATTATGTTTAATAAAAGATGTTTCTAATGCCGTATCTCGAACCAAAACAATCATTGGTATACACTATTGTGTTCTAGCTATATATGTTTCCAGTTGTCACATTTCTCAACATAAGATACAGAATTTTCTGGACACTGTCTCAACAGTGTGAGTTGGAACAGTTTTATTAAAAAAAGCATATCTTTTCTCAGTAGAAAATAGTTTTCAGAAGTAAAATATTTAATAGGCCTTACTTAGCTAAAGAAAATCTCATATATATGTATACTTGAAAAATTTTCTGAGATATTCAAGAGTAAACATACAGTCATTAATCATTTTCCCATGACCATTACTGCCATGATTCAGAATTACTGAGAATAAATTTAGGGAACGTTTACAAAATAAAGGTTTTTCGTTCCGCGACTTACTTTGAATTGCAAGTAAAATAGCATTAAGAATTAAAGCTCTAGTCTCTCATAAAATTATCAAGCGTATCTCAATGAATTTTGCATGCCCTCCTTAAAATGCGGAGCTTAAACGCTTTAAGCAATTAAAGCGTAATGAATATTTCACTCATTGGATTATTGTTGTGCATTGACAATTCAAAATATTACATTTTATTTTTAAAGAATTTTTCTATCCAAAGTATTTAAAGCGCCTTATTTTCTAGAACCTTTGTAACTTAAAATATATACTAAGGAACAATATTTAAGGAAATAAAATCTGTAACTTCCGTTTTCGTCCCACAGTGCCATTATCGATAGCAAAAATAACAGAGATAATTACATATATTTAATACATGTAAATTTATGATTCTCATATTTAATGTAGAGATATAAATAAGTAACAGCATATGATGCTTTGGTACCTTCTTCTTTTTTCCATTAATTATAAAACATGAAAGAGATTGTGCTAATAAAGCTATGCTAATGCTCTCTAAACTATGGGAACAAGAACATTTGGCTTCCACGAACCTGCATATTCCGCTTTGCATCGAACTTTAAGGCTTTACACTCTAGTAATGAGCATCGGGAATTGTAATTGTTTTCAGAATCTTTACACTCATTACCGTATCGCATTCAGTCCTAAATGACTCATTAACTGAATTCTGTGGGGTTAGTATCATATCCCGCGGCATTAACACGTAGAAGTTAAATGTTCTAACAACATCCGTTGTAGCTTAGCATTAATACGTAGTTGCATTGATTATTGGAAGAAGGAAATCGATTCAAAAGGCGGAATTATAAGGTAGAATGCTAATAGCAACAGTAATGAAAGTTGCGGAATGCTTAACTGAAATGTTTTCTCTTGCCTTTGTTTAAGTATGTTGTATTGCCCACAAGGTGTACTTAGTTTGAAAAGACCATTTCGTTGAATGATAAACAAACAACGAAAGTTTATATTGATTAATTGCTTTTGGCATGATGTTCAAGCACAGAAGTCCATGTTTACTCTTATTACTACATCTTATTTACGTACTTCGAATATTAACCGAATACGTACTTAACTACTGTTTCTAGACTATTATATTTCTACCTTCATTAAATTGTTTCTAATATGTTTCTTAGAGTATTTCATTATGAATAAGATTAAAATTCCAACGGAATTTAAAATTAATTTCATTTTTAGGGTCACTTAAGAATTAAGCATCAATAATTTTAATTTAATTAATCAGTGCTTTGCTACATTATTTGAACCAATTGGCCCCCAATAGATTCAGCGAGTACTCTCGGGTCTACTTTATTTGTATGCTGTAAAGAGCATTTATTGTAAACTTAAACAAACAAGAATAAATGAAAACTAATCCTTATATGCATTACGCAATATCTGAGATTTTAAGGTTAAGAGAAAAATTTGTAAAAGGGTCAAAATTCTGCTTTGTTTTGCCATACTATCAATTTTTAATTACATATTCTTTCGCAGATTTTCAAAATTTCAACTAGCAAGCAATGTTAACTTTCGAATTCGTATTCGTTAAAATTATTTTTTTCTTTTCATTTCAAATATCATTTGAATGTTGTTCAGTAATGTTCATCTATTATATGTAAACCGTAACACATATTACTTAACATTGTAAAATGATTAGGATTTTGTTAAGCATGTGACGTAAAAAATGTAAATTTTTACCCGTCGCCGGGAATCGAACCTGGATCTCTCGAATGCGCTACCTTTGCACCACTAAGGCATGCTGGAAGGAGGCAGAACAAACCTTATATGTTACCCCTTTTAAAGGGCGACTGAGAATTAGGGGATCTAATCGACAAATCCTGGTGGCAACGAATTATTGTCCACCACCTTTTAGTTAGAGTCATTAGGAATTTTTGGAAGCAGAAGACGTGAAAAATGTGCATTGCCTCATCGAGACTCAAACCTGGACCTCTCGAATGCCCGCGGAGTGTGCTACTGTTACACCATAAAGGCTTGCAAGAAGGAGAGAGATAATACCTTATAATATGCATTACATAATACATAAATAATTCTCTGTACTTCGGTATTTTTATAGTATTTCATTAGCTACGAAGCATTTTTGCTTATAAATGTAAGGCTAATGCCTCCCGTAGGGTGTCCGAAATATTTACCATTTCTACATTTTATTAAAAAAGAGCCATGAAGTGTAAAAATAATAACATCATTCCGTATTAAAAAGAAATCAATTTCAGACAATATGAGCTAGCTGTTTTTTGTGTCTTATATTTCTCAAACCAAAATGAATGAACAGTCCTTTGAGTGGCTTATTGAAGTTAAATAAGATCCTGAAGTCCTGATCCAAAGACTTAGGGTTAATTACAATAAAATTTCTTTATCAATAGCAAATGTCCCCAGGCTGAAGAGCTCTGTTCTCTCTCCTTAAGGAGTAGGGGATCAAAGGTTACATTTTCCTTTCCGAAGAAAATTCAGTAGTTATTATTTTACAGAAGAAAAAGTAACGAAAGAATATCAAAAACAAATATTCCATTTTTCATTTATTTCAGATGCATTACCGCTTGTTCCAAAAGAAAAGCAGCCAATTTACAAATAACAGGAATGTTTTAAACTATCTTTGCGTTAGTAATAAATGAAACAAAACAAGGTTTTATGTTTAAAATCGGAATGTCTCTGACCTTAAATTTATTTATGCGTTCGAGTGCAGATCATTTTAACTAAATTTATATCGATGACAAAAGAAAAAAATCAGGAAATATTAATTCATCTAAATTGCTGTAGCAAAAAGAATATAAAAAATAAATAAGGCTCAGCTTGTTACTGTAAAACTCGAGAAGCAATTTTATAAACTTATTTTCAAGAGTCCAAAGAATGTCTTCAGTAAACAACTTCATATTATTAATATTTATTCTTCAAAGAAAACTCAAAAGAAAATATGAAAAATTTTAAATAAGGCGTACATGAAATCAAAATAATATTTAGATTCCTAAATTTGAAGAAAAAATTCGGATAGCCCTTTAAAGAGTACAACTCCATTGTGATGTATACCAATCACATATATGATAAAAGAGGTGAGTACTAAATCTATTCCTTTATAGAAATATTGTTCCTTTGGCGTAATAAAATGAAGAAAGCTTTTTAAATGTAGACTCAAAACATTAGATTGATAATAGTAAGATGTATGAGATATCAATTATACTTTTTTTATTTTGGAAACCAAATTGAAGCTTCATAATACAAAAGACTTCAGAAATAATTATATTTATTTAAAATATGAATTATAATGCAGAAAATTCATTATAAAATATTTAAACAGCTTCATATTCATGGATATATTTTGTAATGATGGCAGTGCTTTTGTAAGGGATGCAAACTATGTGAATGAAGCATGAACCGTTTCAAGAAACCGTTAGAATGAAATTCACCAGCCGGAAAGGCTTTTAAGCGCATAGCGCATACTTTTCAGGCTAACTTTATTTAGGAAACATTTTGCACAAAGCAAAGAATACTTATCAAACATAATATGTAGATACAGTTTAGGGTTAGAGACATCAGTGATAAAGGAAACAAGCAAAACATCACAATTGCCGTTAAATGAATTTAGTGGGTAACATTCAATATGTATGACAGCATCTTAAATTCTAATCAGATGTCATGTGAATCATTAATGCCGAACATTATTTTTTTTGTTTATAAACTTATTATTGTAATAGCGGAAACACTATCACTTTATTTTGCTGTATATAATGTTTCGTTGGTTGATGTATTTAGCTAATTTTCAAGCGGCTATATCAATAACAGCAAAGATGTGCTGTGCACGGCTGATGAAGCAGCAAGAACAGATTTCAAAATATAAAACATAAGAAATTATGACCTGATAATTCCGTTGCAAGTAGTAAAAAGGTTTAAATTACAAACAGAGTTTAAAATTCTTCGTTTCCACCCAAAAGCTGTTTAATTTCAAAACATGTGAATTCAAAGAAAAAGACAAAGGTTTCTTATAAGAAGCAACTCTTTTCCAAACTTTGGTTTCCAAAGTTTCCAAAACTGGGGTAATATTAGCCAGATAGACCTCATATGCTTTGCCCTAAGCAAATGATCCATTTCTAAATAACGCAAAATAGATGAATTGCAGAGCATATAGATTAAAAATAACGTCTATCTTGGGTAACATATGAATGCTGGGTAATGTATGAAAAATGGATTACAAACGAGTGCTAGACGGACGGTGAAGAATATATATTTATGTATGGTAGTGTATGAAACAAAAAGCTAGTGGGTTTTTTTCAATTCGAATTTCCGTATAATGCATGCTTGTTATTTGTCCAATTTCCTTATTTTCTACATGCATTTTGATAGATTACGAAGAAAATAAATTGCGAGGAAACAGGAAGACGGAAAGCAGAACATATGTGCATTAAAGGGTAAATGAAGTTTGAGAATCCTTATATGAGGTCTAGTAGCTTATAAAAACCATTCAGATGCATTTTGAAAACATTTATATAAATAACTTAAAAAGAAAATAAACTCGTAAATGAACAGTGAAATGAATACTGATAAACCTTTTACTTATTTTTTAAGAATTGCACAAAACCAAAATTAAGAAATTTATTCCTTATTAGAAACTGATAAGAGAAGTAAATTTTTAAAACTCCTTTTAACATTTTCCTTTTAACATTTCATTACTTTAAATACCATATATGTCCAGAAATTAAATTTTTTTGATCCTGCTTTAGTCTGGTTACTATACTTCGCTATTTTTGAGAGAAATCATACTTCCAACCGCAGCATACCGGAGCCCCATGAGAAATTAGCTTAAGTATTTTGTGAATTAAAATAGCAATATAAACAGAAAAATCTTTTACTAATGCAAAAGTTCTTTTTTTAGCAATTAGTAAAACTGGCACTGATTCTAGGTAATGAATGTATAAATGAATCTTACTCATACAAGAAACTTCTCGGGAAGGTTAACACGCATTTAAAATGAATAAGAATATTTATAGGCTTCACTTATCTTATCAGTGAGGCTTAAACGAAATGGAATAGCAAAATAAGAAAGCAATTTTATCTGACTATGACGTATACTGTTTAAAGCCGCTCTTATGTTCTTAATGAACCATACGTTTTGTTATAATTAATACAGTCACGCTTGCTTTGATTTTTATCCCACCTCTTTTATAGAACGCATTAGTGTAACTTAAATTTTAGCCTTCAAATTATTTTTTACTTATATCAATTTATGAATGATTTTATTTGTTTTTTACATTTTACTGAAATTATTTTTTAATTATTCAGGAATCATGGATTTATCTATCACTGTTTAATTTATTTCTCTTCGCCATTTCCACCGGTTCTTCATGAGGCTCCTGGACGTCTAATTTTTGAAACTGAGCCCTATACGTATTAGACATATGGAACTAAGGGTAGAAATTGATATACTACGACTTCTCTTTAATAAAATGTATTATATATCAAGGCTAAGGATTAAATGTTTAAGCTAATAGATCTGGTTTAAATGATGGGCTATTTTTCGAAGTATAATGGTAATAGATGTATAAAATAAAGTAAGGGATATTACTGCTGCAATATATATATATATATATAGCTTTAAATACAATTTCAGTTTTAATAAGAAATTTAAGAAATCGTGTTTCACATTACATTTAGCCTAGATTGCTCCTATTTCAATTCCTAATTCCGTTTTAATTCCTTATACTTATAGTACGCATTCATGTTGAACTCAAACCAGTATAAGTAAAGTCTAAATACGAAATATTGATATCAAAAATATTTTATTGAAATTAAAAAGTAGAACTTACTCTACAAACGCCATCAGTTTTTCAATTGCAAATTCCAACTTGTCGTAGTCCCAAAGCTTGAAATAGAACAGCAAAGATTTCACCCATGGAAACCAAGCATGAATGCTGGTGGGCCTGAAGAAGCGAATCAGTTCTGTAATGACCTGGTCCAGAAGAATTCTCATAGGATCGTGATAGTCAATCCGTCGGCCAAAAATCAGAGCAGATATGTTATTTGAAGTGCTAGGTGCTAAAAATCGCCTGACATTTGCTGGTTTCCCTTGAAATTCTTCCAGCTCGCTCAGAAGGTGGGCAATTTCTTCCTGCAATTACAAAAATACATTTGTGAAAACAAGTGAAACAGTAGTAACATTCCATCATAGGAAAAGAAATCTTCCCCGATAGCATTTCAAGGACAAATGTGTCCACAATTTACATATACATACATATAAAAATCAAGCAAATTGATAAATTGCATAGAGTCTAACAGACATCTTTTTTCTATTTTCATTTTCCATTTTTATTCCATTCTGCTGTCTTCTTGTTTGGTATCTGCGACAACTAGTGACTTCTTGTTTAGTTAGCCACATTACATTTAAAACATACGATCATAATTATAAAGATATTTACTAGGGTTAACTCTTTCTAAATGTTTGTACATCACATTCTGAGATATTATGGGATAACCAGAAATAAAACCAAGTTTACCAAGTTACCAAAACCATATTCTAAATCAGGTTTAATCCACTGTAGATGTTTCTAACATCAGGTATAGAACTAATCAACTGCAACTTATTCCAAAGCAGATGGACCATAACAAAAATGTCATTTGTGTATCGTTCGTTGTATTTAGCAACTAGATGTAAATTAAGCTTCATTGTCGTGACTCAGATGAATATCTAAAATATATATCACCTCTGTTCAATATGACATTATACGCCAACAGCGGAAAAAGTGAATTTCATGAACTGTCCTTCCCGTGTTTTTAACAAGCTTACGTTTAAAATTACAGCTAAACACGCATTTTATCAAATCCTAAATCAAAATAAATATATTAACGGTTTTTTTAGGTTACTCTCGATTATCAAAACATGAAAAGAAATGATACATTGTTATACTTGAATATCGAAACATTTAGTTTAATTGCTTTATGCACGTCTACGGCAGAAAGATTCGCAGTTCGATATTAGACGAGGAAATCTCATCGCTTTCAGCTAAACAACAGATATATGATAAAACTACAGTAAATTAAAACCAGTACTGTAGTTCAGGCAGTAGTGCCCGTACGTGATTCACTAGCGGCAACACTCTGCTGCCTTCAGAGTCATCTTCAAACGGCAGTTGCCCTAAAATGCCCCAAAATCACCGGATTATGAAACAATGTCCTTCGAAAAAACGAGACTCAGAAACATGCTTTTAACACATCGGGCTAATGATTTCAGCTGCTGAATTCTTTTTGACTCGCTGAATTGTTTCTTATCCCACTGGAATTCTACCTGTGTGCCTAGTTAACTCACAATGAACTTAATTCTTCCAGTGTCATTATCTTAAACATATCGTGCTCCGTAGTAAGGGAGGAGAATGTATAAGTTTTGTTCATTTGCAAGGAAGTCAGAACCTAGATTAAAAGCATGTGTTTTTCCCAGTCGCTACAAGTCTTCGACTTTCGACCATGGTTCTTTGCTAGGTAATGAAATCTACATCTCAGAAATGCATCGATACATAGCGTCACCACAGTTACCAATTTTAAAACCAATACAGCAAATTATCAGTTCCTTCGTTTATTTTCGTAAGTTTAACAGTGTTTGGTACTCATTAAATTATATCCACTTATTAATAAATTTTCTTTATTTTTCTTTCATAATATGAATTATGTTTTAAGCTTGATTTAAGTTCATTTTTAAAATTTTTGTTTACAGAAAATTACATTTTGAACATTATTTGGAAACTTTTTTAATCAAAATACATAAGAAATTATATGTCATTTAGATGTAAAATTTTTACACATTTTTCCCGAAAACTTTGTTTTTTATGCAAAAGGCCCTAATATGTTACATATGAAAATACCTAAAATGTTTGGCTGGGAATTTGAAGTTATTATATTGTTAAAAGTGAAAATAATGACAACTCTGGGCCGCAAACTATCCTATGGAATTCGGTAGATTTTTAAAACCCTTTCCTATTTCAAATTTACTTATCAACAAAAACTGAATGTCATGGTTTTTAAGAATATAATTTTATAATCTTTTGAACTTTATGATTATTTGCTTTTTTAAGCTGAAGAATACGTTTAGAAGCTGCTTAATACATTATCTAAGCAATGATAAATGATTAACTTTGAAAGAAAATATTCATGTTCACTTCTAAATAACGAATTGGCTAAAAATATTACTGAATTGCTTAAGTCGTCAGGACTACTGTTTCTTTCGGTTGATTTTGCAAACATAACTGGATTCCTGAGTGAGAACAGGGAGCTTACTCAAAGCTATGTTCGTGCGTATGTATAAAATAAAGCAGCGATAAGGAGGGTTAAATTTACCCTTTATTCTCACTGCGTACAGGTGCTCCCGCAGTTCGGGATACAAAGACCAATACTTTTGGTCTAGAAGGTAGAAAATAAGAAAATAAACTAATTTAAGTAACTAAGAACTAAGATGCTTTATATAGACTAGTAACTCGAAGATTGGACCTTTAATGCTACGTATGTAGTGAGTAGGATGCAAAGATTACGATACGTCTTCGACTATCAGCGATAACTAAATTTTGGCCTTAAAGGCAGACAACGAAAATCACACGCGTGGTAAAGGACGCGAGAATTCTCTCTTCAACTACGCTCTTGGCTAAAAGCCATGTCTTAAATACTTCTAACGTTCTCAACCCCATTTGCATACACTAAATATATTCGCACTTATTCTGACCGGAAATGGAAAATAAGTGGCGAAAGTAAAGGTTTAAAATAAAATAAACGTTAGTAAAACTTAAAATTTTTACGAAGTATTTTCTGTCAAATGAGGAATTTCCTTTTTTCGCTTTATCATTAGTTTAAACATTTGATTGAAATACTGAAATATTCCTCTAAATTATGTTTAACACAAGACATACTTTAAGCAAAGGAAACGGAAATGAAATGACAAGCATCATAAAAATAATCTCTGAATTTAGGATTGAATTCTAAAAGCGTACAAAATTTTAATATTGATTTCAAATTTATAAGCTTTCAGAAAAATGCTTTATATGATCTTTTCACTAGATTTTGTCGAAATCTGATTTATTATTCTATCTAATAATTTCCAGAATGAAAAGAGAAAGTAAAAAGATTTTTGCTTTCATTCATAGTTTACTTGAATTAAATAAATAATTTCCCGAATAATTGTATTTAAATTCTTAGTTTCGAAATTAATGCCATTAATAATTGATTTAATTAATTTACTATAAATAAATAACCGAAATCATCAATTATTTCATTCATCTGATTTTGAATTAGTAAAACATTACATTGTACGGATTATTTTTCATTAGTGAAAGTATCAAATACCATTTTACGAATGATAAAACTTTTAGCTATATCGTTTTATATCTGTAAAAGTCACAAATGGCTCCGAATCGGAAGTTCGGGATTTAAGTCGCAAGAAATAAGTTTCTCCAATAAATTCTTTTCTAGATCGTCGCTTACTTTAAGTCGAAAAACTAAGCGTACTGCTAAAAAGGATTTATCTAAAGTGTTATGGTTCGTTTAAAGGGATTACAGTGCAATGCATCTTAATCACTCCCATTACAGACTTTATAGTAATCGCAACATTTGAAGTAACAGCAGTCTTTCTTGCAATCTTAGATAAAAATAAAATTCTGATTAACTAGTGACTTTGCTCCTCTGTGTGCATATACATAGATGCATACAGGCACACACACAAAAGAAATTTATGCAATTTAGTAGATTGGATATGTTTTATAACTTTATTATTTTGAATTTTGGATTCATTATTTCTCTTCTTCTCTCAGTGTGAATATGTATACACACACACATACATGTCTACATATATATACATATGTAAGACACATTTCATTACATTTTCATATTATATATGCATATGTAACCTAAGTTTTAAATTCTTTGGATTATATGTTATATGTTTAAAGGTAAAAATTTTGATTTAAATTTTTACTGAAGTATTATACTGAAGACACTTTCGCTTTCAATTCCTTAAATAAAATAGAAATCTCTTTATTTAAGGTTCAAGATTTGACTTAGAATTGTTTTTTCTTTGCTTTAGGGAAGGGCCAGAATTTTCGGATGAACTATTATGGTTAAAATACATCAAAATGGTTCATCGGCTAATTATGGAAACAGGAAAGAAAAGATTTTGTAGAAGAGAGATTTCGATTGATTTTAATGTCCCCCCCGACGAAGTGGCGTTGAGGATGATTGAATCCTTCTTGTGTTTTGTTTAATTTTTCTTTAAATTTCATTAATTTTTTAATTGGGGTATTGCTTGTTTGAAAAGTTTTGGTTATAATATTTTTTTAATTCTTTATGGATTTATTTATTTTATTAAATATTGTTGGATTGTTTGATATTTAATAATTATGAATTTCAATTTCGTCTTTGTGAAAAATTAGTCCTAAATTTCCTATTTTATGTCTTTAATGATAATATATATATCATATTTCATTACGTATTCATATTATATATATTTTTTCATTTTAATGCATTATATACATAAAATTATAAAATTATAAAACATAACCGAACTTTGAAAATCAATAAATTTCTTTTGTGTGTGTGTGTGTGCATGAATGTATGCATATACATACACACAGAGAAAAAAATCGCTAGTTTATTAGAATTTTATTTTTGTTTAAGAGGATTATTTCTAAGAGAGCAAGTAAGACTGTAAAAATAGAAAAATGAATAAGGAATAAGAATAAAAAATGAAAAATAATAAAAAGCTAATAACACAAAGTGCAAGACGGGATGAGAACTCTTGCTTCATGAAAGCGGGCTTTAATGTGCGCACAATGTTCCCAGAGCAAAAGATACGTAGCAAAAAGAAAGCGAAATGCTAAAATATGTTGAAATGGATAGAATTCGACTCAAACTATGAAAAATAATAAAACAATTTAATCGAAACGAAATTTTAAAACTGCAATTAATTAAAATTCATTATATTTAATTATGTCTTGCATATTAAAATAAGGTGATAATAAAAAATATTATAAGTTTTGCGTCTTGATTATAAGTTGTTTGAAAATCTAAATTAAAATTTAGCATCAGGACATGAGAATAATTACTACAAAAAGAATCCTAATGTGCCACGTAAATAACATACAAGTATCTTGTGCAAATTGTGCCTTTGCTTAAATATACATATATATCGAATATTATATACATATCATAGATACGTATACGTTAACAGACATTTCTGTGTTACGAACGGTAATCAATTTGTTAATGATTCTTTTGCATTCTAAAAGTACCAAATACTTCAGGACTCTAACTGTTTCTAATTTTCCGATATGGAGTAAAATAAAAATGCCTTAAAATATAAGAAAAGAAACCAAATCACGGTTCAGATGATAACATGCCTCAGGCAGTTAGAGAGAAGAAGCCAAGTAGTAATTTAATAAACAAATGGAATACATTCTTTGTGAGAGAAAAGAGGAAAAAAACCAAAATACAGTATTTCAGCAATTCTTCGACGTTCGGCACATCGATGAGTTGTTTAATTGCTTTTAAATTAAATCGAGAATGGAAGCAGTAGATTTATATGCATTCGAATAATTACTAGTTTCATGCAACCGATGTTTTCTTTCTAAATCACTTTTATTGGAAAGGATATTGGATTGCTTTTATTTTTTTCTTCGCTTTGGTGAAAGTAATAAAATCACTTTACCGTTCAAGGAAATGTTTCCTTATATTAACTCCCCACGAATGTTTTCCAATTTACATATGAATTAACCCGACTATTCAATCATTTCTCGCGGCATAATTTCTTTCGTAAAGACATAGCTTGCTGAACTGAAAATCAGCATTAATTATATAAATATTTATCATTTTAGAATATTTTGGAATAAGTTAGAAGTCAACAGACTAATAATTCATTGCATAATTATTCAAATTTCAAATTTAGTTTATTTTTTAATATAGTTTTTGTTTATTACTCATATATAATAAAAAGTAGTAGAAGAAGAAAACTTCTGCACGGTATCAAATTTATAAAAATTATGTAATTATAGCGAATTTTATAATTTATAACATTAAGCTAAACTGTGCTTTAATCTGCAATAAGAATATTTACTTGTATTTCATTAACGATCGGTTTGGTTTAATCTATTTGATTACGGCAAAGCCCTCGAGGGCTATCTGCCTAAGGGGAGGGATGCCTTCGGGGAGGACGTTCGAAGGGAAACTGTCTTGTATGTATGTTACACATGAGGATAACAACGAAAATGCTCAAGCAGGCAGCCAGTTCGCGGGATTCGAGCTTCGGACCGAACTACCAGTGTTTAACGACTTTACCGCTTGGCCGATGGTGCGCCTATAAATGATCGGAAAACTGCAAGAGAAATATATGAAACAGGTAGACAGATCCAAAAATTTTAATACATAAACATTGTCTGTGAAATTATAAGGAGTCATGAAATGAACTGAAGAAAACTTTTTTATTGATGCCATCAAATGACTAACAATGCCTGTTTTTAGCAAATATGTTGGTTGCAAGTTTTAAATATTTCGCTATATGCTTTAAAACTTTTGTCTGCAAACGAGAAAATGTAATTCAATACTAAGAGAACACAATAATTTCTTTTTGTAATTTCTTTTTTGTTATGAAATAAGGAGTTAAAAATTCAGTACAATTAGTTTCAAAATACATGCCTCAATAAAATATTCGAAGTCAGTTTTAGTTGATAATTTAAACAGAAGTATTTTTAAATTATTTCAACAACACTCTATACTGTTTTAATACATTTTAAATTGAAGCTGCTGTTATTTAAATTATTTATATGTTTTTTGAACTGTTAACTGGACTTTTCGTGGCTGATTTAATAAATATGAGAATAAGATCTATTTTAAATAAGCAACGCATAATTATGGTTTACTGAATTTTAGAACAGAGATTTAAATATACTCTGACTGATAAAAGAAAGCGTTTTTCATGATATGTTTTTAGATGTGTTTATGGGTGATAATTTTTTATAAACTCATAAGGAACGACAATAATTTGAAACATAAGTGAAATTAACATTTCGTTTATGTAAACAAAAGTACTTTGATTGTCATGTAACACTTGTCTTAGATTCCACAAGTAAATTAGAGGTAACTGATGTATTACGTAAATTCTGAGAGTGAGTTCGCAGTTCACACCATTACAATTCCTAAATTCTTAAAATAAATAGACACAGATATAAGTAATATGTTAGCTTTAAATTTATTCTACTTCACTACATTCAAAGGTTATATTATAATAATACAACACAAAATATCCAGTCACCTGGATGTGGCTATAAAGCAATTTCCCTTCAAAACGTTATAATTTAAACAAGCTATTTTATTCTAAAAGAGACTACAATATTCACCTAAAATTGCAACAGCGATTCAAAATTCTAACATATCAAATCGAATCTTCCTTTGCATTATTCTCTTTAGTTTGAAACCAGCGATTAAATCGCAAAGAGAGAAACTTTCCAAGCTAAACAGCGTTGGTTTGAAAACCCAAACATCTCACATACAGCTATGTGTAATGTAACTTCGCAGAGCAAATTCTTCTAACTTTGCAGTAAGCACTTTCCACTCAAATCTAAATATATTCTGGAATGAGCGAACCTCATGGCGAAATGAAGCAAATAGGAAAGATATAGAATAAATAAATATTTGTTAATGATACTTAAAGAATATGCCATATTCTGTTTAATAAAAACTTATATAAGCACTCTGAAGGAAGGAAACCTTAGAATAATGTAAATAAATCAATTTAAATAGTGTTAGAGAAAAATCTTGTCATTTTTTTAAATCTGGATTTAATTCTTTTGTTTAAGTCTTGCATTGAGGAAAACACAACAGTATTCACAAGTAACTATATTGTTAAATTTGACAACTTTATTGTATCTGAAATGTAGAATAAAAAAGTAAAGTAAGAAAACTTTCTTCTTGCTATAATTTTTAAATAACTACTTTTGAAACTCATTTCTAATGATTTATATATATACTTTGCTTTCTATATGTGGAAGTAGAGACAGCAGAGAGGGAAGAAAAAATGCGTTTGAGAGAAAACACAGTATGTGAAATTTCTTAAAACCAAAGGTTCAGTTTGCTTTTCTAATTTTAGGTTCACCATTATGAAGGTACTATCATATTTCTTTGTGCGAAGAAAGATAATTTAGCAAGAAAGAAATACTAAAATATTTCTTTCTTGCTAAATTTGTTAACATTTTGAAAAGAAATTTCACTGAACATATTTAACAAATATTATACCAATGTGAATTTCATTCATTCCGTCTCTTCTGTTTCTTTAAATTCTTAACAGTCATCTTTCTTTAAAATTCTGATAAAAACATAGTAAGTTTCCTTTCAAAGCTGAGTGAATACAAAATATCTTCTGCTAAGTTTCTTTCCAGCTTAAGGTTTTTCAATCTATAACTATAAAATAGCATTTTTGTACCATTACATTTCTCGTAATATTAATATTAATTTTTAGGATACCTTTTTGCTTCGAACGCCATTTATTTCATCTCTTGCAATTTACAGAGCTTTCTTTGGTTGTTTCTTTTGTCATTGATACAAATTCTGGAATTTTGTTTTACTTTTATACATGGCATTCTTACATTAAGATCTGTCTCCATAAACTTTTTATCATTCTACTTTTAAACTTCTATTGATTAAAACAATTCTAAAGGTTCTTCGTAAAATCAACTATTTGGCTTATTGCAAATTTACACGAATCTAAATGAAGCAATTTTTTCTAAAGCTATTATTATCCAATACATAACTTATAATGTATTTTCTACCTTCTTGCCGAGAGCCTTTGTATTGTAGTTAGAAGCACGTCTGGCTGGCAATCAAGAATTCAAAATGATCATAATGATCAAAAGAAATGAATGATCGACAGTCAGATTCCTGAAATATGTGTAACATGTGCAGTGCCCACTGCACATGTTACACATATTTCAAGCCACCTGCTCCAAAATAAATCGCATAACGGTCTCTACAAACTCTTCTGCTGATATTATCTTTGATTCAAAATACGCAAAACTCTCTGCAGATTAAAGTACTTTAAAAGCAAACTAATATATAATTAATTACATTTATCCAAATAATTTATTTTTCGACTTAAAACTTGAAAACGAATACGAATTGGAAAAGTTTGTTTACTAATTGAAAAAAACGAGACCATTCTTCCTAGAATTCCAATAACTTATATGATAAATATTTTATCCTCAAATACAGTATTTAGTGCTAAGAGCTTAATTACTCAGAACAAACCCTGAAATACTTTAAAAAAATTGTAATTCATTTTGTGTAAAAATTAATTTATTTATTAAACATTGGATTCTATATAATAAAGTTAATTTAGACATTCATTTTCAAGTAACTAATTTCACATACATTTGACCTGATAGCGACACTGGTAAATAATGAAATTACTATATAAAAGAAATTTCAGCTTTTATCGTTATCCTAACTCATGATGTAAGCGGCAACTAATTGGCATCCAACTTTTTATCTGCTCGTAATCCTGTACATTCTGCTTCGCGGCATATATAATGCAATTGCAGGGAAACCTAGCTTAGAAATGAATGATTTCTGACAGTTTAGACCCAAGAGTGTTCAACTGTAAAGCCGCAAATAATTCGATTATAAGTTAGTATTTAAGAACTAATTCGCAAAAACTTTTTTTCCCAAGTTCCTGTTATTATAATTAGTTTTTGATGGACTTCATTTTTGATACTTATTATTAATGTTTTTATTTTTTCCCTCTCCAAACTTCGATTGCAGCTTAAGTTCCTGGTAATCATCTTAAGAAAAACACGTCGAAAACGGGAGCAATGTTTATATATTACATTCTTTAAATACATTTGACCGTCCATAAAGCGATATTGTTACAATAATCAAAAATAATTTTAAAAATCATACATTTTGTTAAGCAATCATTAAAAATATAGGAGTTTGTGTCGCTTATAAAATTACAACTAAAAAATAATAATAAAAAAAATCTGAAAGGTTTCAGATTTTAAATTACGTCCAAAGGGGCGCTTTTTTAATATTTTGTGTGTTACCTTTATTTATTAAATACCATGTTCTTCACACTTAAGCCATAAAATTCAGTTAAAGAACAATATCGCAAAGTAATTTTAAACTCAGAAATCTTTAGAATATCCTATACACAGTCTCACTTGCTGGAGATAAAAATGTTTTTTCTGTACAACATTGGCATTACTCGCTTTGAAATCCCTGATTTTGTTAATAAAAAATTCGTTAAAGGCTTATAAAATATGAAATCGATCATAAAACAAATTCAAAATTTCAAATTTGGGCTTCCAGATGCCTATATTCGCAGCAGGATTACATCATTAAAACTTCGATGGCTCTAGGTACCGACGTTTTATCACAATGAGAGAAACATACATACATTTAGGCAGATTCTTCATTATTTTTATTATTCATTTATTATTCATTCTGTTTTGGTGGCAACAGTTTGAAAATTGAACCGATATTTAATATTTCCGGCGCAAAATCGCAAAACGAAAATAATAGTCCTTCAGGGTCATAGCCCCTTTGGATTAAAATGGGGAAAATGTCCTTTTTTTTTAAAGTAGTTTAATAATATACATTATGAAAATATTTAAAATGGATCCAGAATATTTTAACTGATTCCATTGCCTTTAAGATCGTAGATACAAGTTAGTATATCAATTTGATATTTAAAACTACACATCTTATATAAAAGATATTCTAATATAATTCTTAAAATGTTTTCTTAATGTTTAAAAATGTACTAAAATCAAACACTTAATTTAAGAAACGAATCATCATACCTTTAACATATTGATATATTTAGATTATTTTTAGTAATAAATATTAATGCACAACTGACTATGTTTGCGTAATTAACACATAGTATAGTTTTGCAAATTTTAATAAATGATATTTTATTTTTTAAATAAAATGGTTAATTTAATAAGAACTTATTTTGATGTTCTAAAAAGAATCACAGAGCATAAAATGTATTATAAGTATAAATGCTTCTCCGTTATAAATGAGATCGAAATACCTCTGTTATAAATGCTATTTGCATTGTTTCAAATCTATGATGTTCGAACAAAAGTTGAACTAGCAAACTATTGTTTTTACCTTCGTGATTTAGGATAAAAGGACAGATCAAATTTTAAAGATAAATTCGGTAATCCTTATATGTTTCGGATTTTGTGAACGATGGATGGGAATTTTCCAACTTCTTTTCCACATAAAATGGAGTTAGCTTCGTGAGAGCAAAATAGAAATTCGTTAAACATTTAAACTCGTACTGGTACTGGTAATTTTCTCTTGGAACTCGCGGAATGCATATAAGTAAAGGTTCGTGAAAGAACTTCTGCAGTTCTTTATCAAAAGCATTTCTTATTTGAATAAAACACAATGCGATATCCTCAGCTACAGAATGTTACATGGTATAAGTTTAAACTAGGGTAGAATGGGAAAATTGGGTACATCATTTACTTCGAAAAAACTATTTTGAGAAAGAGATCTGAGAGGAATTAATCAACATTTGTTTCTATTTAAAACATATGCATCAGAAAAAGAATATTTAAGAAATATTCGAGAACAAAACAAATTGCTTCGCAAAATATATGAAGATGCTTCCGATTTTCTAAGTAATGATTTTTCCCCTTCACGTCTGCAAAATTCAAGCTGAAATAAAGATGAATATTCTGAAGTTCATCATTGAAATAAGGTTTAATATTGCTGAACGGTATGAAGTGTTCAATAAAATGATAAGAGGAAAATGAAGTATTAAAAATACATACAAAGGGTAACTATTAAATAAGGTCTCTTCGGTTGTAACGGATAACTGATATTTTACTATTTTTTATTTTGTATTGAAAAGTTTTGATGGAATAAAAAATATTAACTTAAGTTTTAAGAATCATTTCCAAATAAATTTAAAAAATTATTTCATGAAAATTATTTTTCCCTAAATGATATCTATCAAACATGTTTTCCATAATCATTATTTGAATTACGCTAAATGTACATCGGTTGCTATAATTAAGTCACAAATAATTTGATACACTATTCTAAGCAATACTTCTCTAGTAACTTCAATTAATTTAAGCAAACGGGCCTTAGCGTATGTCATAGATTTGTCACATGGAGTTAAAGTTAATCATCATTTCAAACATATTCATGTTTCTGTGGAACATTATTTTATAGTCTATTTTTAAATGCCTTCAGAAATAACATGAAAATAAAACAGGAAACTGAAATGAAACAGGATACGACATTTGATGATATAAGTATATAAATTTATGCAATGCGTAAATAACCTATAACATATATCTATGCCTTAAGAAACGTAAACACATGACACCAGAAAAATTTGATGCACTGTGTAGAGAAATTGATGCAATACGTAAACAGCCATGCACCTATACGTATGCCTTCGGGTCTGCCACAGGAAAAATTTGATAGAATACGTAGAGAAATTGATGCAGTGCGTATAGAAGCCATTAGAGGAGCTAATACCAGAAAGGTTCGATAAGTGGTAAAATATTTTTGTATTCTAAATTAGTTTGTTAGTTATAAAATCAGGCAATACAACACGTAATAATCTTTTGAATTGACGAATATAGAAATTCTTAACTCTTTAAATTGTTCGTAGTGTAGGGTTCCATAATTCTTACTAATAGTTATTTTAATTTTTTGGCCTTTTCTGTTTCCTCTTATTCCCATTGTGTTTCCTCGCCTGTATGTAAGTCAGTTAGGATGAACGAGAGTGTATTTAAACTGAAGTTTAATTAGAACGTGATTTCGCTGTTGTGAGCGCACATTGTTAATTCTACCAGCTGTTAACTTTGAATATCGGCTTCGCATTCTCGCATTATTAACCTGCCGATGAAAGTTTCTGAGTCAACATGCTGGTATCTTTCACTACACTTTATCTTTGCATTTAATTGTCACTTTTTCTTTTTAAGCTCCTCACCGCAGGTAGTTGGTGACTGTGCAAGCACGTAAGTCCGTATCATCTGTAAAGTATTGTGTTGAATAAAAGGGTTTTTTAAAACCTTCCGCGGTTATAGTCATCTTCGAGGCTTTATGAAAAGTCGTAACTTAGACTCTTTAGTAGTCTAGTTACATTGTATGTTAGCAAAAAGACTCGATTAGACAACAGTATTGTTAGTCTTTATCCGACATCTATTTTAGTTTCTGTTATATTTTGGGAATGAAATGTAGAAATGTTTAGCCTCTAAAATGAAAAGTCTGCAAACGTTAATTTGGATGACAAACTGGCATCCAGATTCAGTCATGGGTGCCGCATATCTGCAACGACCACTCTTTGACTCTTTCGAAAATGGGTTAAGGCAAAGATAACATCTATAGTCTTTTGCTATACTGATGATCTGGAGGGAACATAGACATCACATAACTGATTGTTATTATTTGTAAGATTTCAGTAATAAAACGGGATAGGTTTTAGGAATAAAACTATGTGTAAAGTCCTAGCTTTGATTCTGCAAACAAACAAATACCTGCCAGTGACGTACGTCATATACTGCAGCAATCTGTAAACCATGAAAAGGAATGCATTCCATTAAGAGGCATGAAAGTGAAAAAGGCAAATATTATATTTCCCAATTAGATAAATATTCGTTGTCTCATACAATTACCCAAGCAGAACTCAATGACTTATTTGAGATTTGATATCAATTCAAAATCAATCTGAATTTTTTGCAAAGCAAGGAATGTGTTACATACGATACTGTAATGCTGTATATGATAGCGTATACGAATTACGATGTACAAATTACGGCATAACTGTGATCAGAACAAAGACATTATTCATTGTTATGAAACGGATAGTAAGATATACTTTAAAAGGACTTCACTAGACTGACTTCCTCTAATACTATATTCCAAGCAAAAGCGAAGGCGACAATTTTAATGCTTCGAGGAAGTTTATAAGCACTACTTCTGCACGTAAAAACAATTTCACCCCTGTTGAATATGCATAGGGAAGAACTAGAGTTACAGTTATTTTAAAACTGCAATTTCATATGGTATAATGAAGGTAATTTAATTAAATATAAATAATATGCAAAGATTTCATGCTCATTTCTCTTTTAAGAGGAATGTAATCAGCACACATTTAATATTCATTTCTCTAACGCAAACAGGATAGAAATGAAAACTAGGACTACAGTGTGGTAGAATGATCTTCAAAATAGATTTTGAAACACTTTGTTATGAAAGTGTTAAATGGTAAATGGATGTCTCATAAGCCATTCTACTTCTGTTTTATATTTGCTGAACATAAAACTGGGATTAATGAAAATTTTCATAAAGGCTTTTAACAAGACTTATGAAATGACTCCTTTTTATTTACTCAAACTTTCTTTCCTTTCATAAAAAATGCTAGCATAAAAGAAAAAGTCCTGAAATTCGAAAGCATATATAAAACGGCAGTCTTCTTTACAAAGTAGAAAATGAAATATTTTCAGTCCAGAAAGATTTGAAAATCTATCTTTCTACCGAAATATTGATAATGAATGAAATTCGGTTGCAGGATTATCGAAGCAGGAAACATTAAAAATGTCCATTGTCTCTTCGCCTAGGTTCGAGCTCCAGCCATCCAGTACTAGACGGATGTGCTTCCAATTATGCCACGAAGGCAGTGGTAGAGAGAAAATGCGTAACACCGTGTCCGTAAAATATGCAAGAAAAATCGTTCTAAAGTTGGTGAATTACATATCTTTAAAAGTGCATTTTTAGCATTCTCATCTTGTTTTCTTTTTTAATAACATGGGAATAGTTAGTAAGGAACAAAGGTAAAAAGTTAATTCCCAGGCACTGAAGTAAAGCCTCTTACTAAACAAAGTGTAATGCAGCAATGCTTGCTGACTGTTGTTGGTCCATCAAGACACATTCATGTAATGAACATTTCAATCTTAAAATACGTATTGATGTAGCATCTTAATACATTTAAAATGCATTCTTTCATTACAAAATATTAATTACTTCTAACAAAACTATGAAAGCACATAAAATAATGTTACAATATATTTATGTAAAAAATTATCGCATTTCGTCATCAGAATGCGCTCGTGGTATAAGAGGTTAACACGTCCAGCTAGCACCTGGAAAATTCCATAGTTCCAATCATTGGGAAGTATAATTGATATTCATCTTTCCTGGTCAGAACTGACTAGTAGGATCTACAATAGCATTCGATCTAAAATGTAATGGACAGTAGTTCGTCACCAGCGGATTTGGCTGACAAGATTTCGTTCGTTTCCACAATCTCCTTTGAATGGAAAAGTGCATAAAGTAAGAAAATTAGATATTTCGGGTAACATTTAGAAAATCTACAGTTCGAATCCCGGCATGAATAGAGCTGACCTTTTATGGTTTCCTAGTTTCGGAAATCATTTTGATTTGTGAAATGTATGGAAACAAATCCTCCATTTGTATGAAGTTAAAAACCAACCATTAGGACCATAATTTTAGTATGCAGTACATGTCCTTTATGTCAGATACATCAACGTTGAGTAAAGGAAAAATTAAAATATGTCCTCTCTGTCGAATAATACACTTTATGTCCAACAATAAATGAATAAATGCTCCCTCAAAATGGAAAGGAATTATTTAAATCGGAAAATAACTTTAGAAATTCTCCATAACTCGAGGGTTGTGAGTGAAGATGTCAAGGTTAATGTTCTCTTTCTTTACTTATTTCAGGTTTTATGCTACGTTACCGGATCCCATGATTAGGATTCCCTGACACTTTGCTACATATTTCTCCCTTCTAGAAAATAAATGACGCAGCAAATTATTATTTATTGATATTTTATTTCCTTCCTTCTTTCCTTCTGTTGCCCTAAGGCGACGACTTCTCCGAAAGAAAAAATCAAAATCCCAGCAACCCCTCCAGTCCAGAAGCGGTGGTCATCAATTATATTTTTGCCAGAGTTACCGATTTTTCGATATATGTGTCTCTAGGTTCTAGTGATGTAATTTGTGGCCCTTGGACGCCTAAACTTTCGTCAGACGCGGTTAACGCCCCAAGAAACCCGGCATTAGGAATGGCTTTCATATATATCTATATGGGAGAATTCAGCTGCGAAAAACTGAAAATTAGCTGTTACGGTGTACTTAATGCCAGAAAAATGCTTTATCTTATTGATTATCGTATGAAGATTTCTTTATGTTTCTATTTGGTGTTGCCATTACTTGAAGTAGCTCATTCGTATGAAGTTGTAAAAATAATGGCAAGCATTTCCTGTTACAAGTAAACTTGGCTGCTTTTACTTATTCCCGGAATTTATGTAAATTTAAAAGGTTTAACTTTAAATTAATACTTAGGACATTTCTGTATATTGCAAATGATACCGTCATTTTCATTTATGTATAAAGTATAAAACTTTTTATTTCAAATCTGGATTTCAAAAAAAAAAAACTCTTATAAGTTATTTTGTAGAGATATTGGGTATTTTTTGAAAGCAGGAGAGATGAAAGATGAGCAATGCCCTCCCCGGGACTCAAACCATGGACCTCTCGAATACGCGCCGAGTGTGCTGACCACTACGTATGAAGAAATAAAGTACGACTCTGGCATTTCAAAAGCATTCTCAACTAATTAAACAGTAGTTGTAAAACAAATATTTAAACAACTTTTCAGTCATTGTGTCTAAATTCACTAAATATTTCGTGTTTTTCACGAAACACTATATCCGCAGAAAACATTTTCATACTTTCAAACAAATCCCCTACGTACATTATGTTTTAGACCCTAATAAACAAAAAAAAGAATGAAATGTTATACTGTTTGTTTATTTAAAGAAAACAGGGGGACGTAATAATAATAATTCTTGATGCAATTTAAATTTCCGTGACAATTTGAATAAAATGTAATGCCGGGGAACAATGCAAAAGTATGATGCATTTGTCATTGCTTGCCTATGCATACTAAATATGCCATTGTACTTGCGATAAGTGAACTCGCATAGAATTATAAGTATAAACATTTAGAAAAATGTTGGACAAATTCACGTAAACTCCCTTTTTTCTAACCTTTTCCTTTAATTAAAATAAAATTACATTTTCAACATTTTTAATAATTTAAAAAATTTATAAAAATATCATTTGTATGCTATCTTTATCGTAAATATTTCTTTGCTTGCCGCTTTTGCCACAGATGGCTCATATTCATTATCTGTGCTCTAAGATAAATAGAGAGGAAGTTAGGAAAATTTTCTGGAAATACCCATCCTTATTGCGTCATCCCCAAGTAATCTCTACATCAGAGATTCTCCATTGTTGGTGAATCCATGAATTGGTCTCTTGGAGACGAAAGAAATTTTGGTGTTGATCTTTGTGAACGAGCTTGCAATAGAAGTGCAAAGTTTGAAGCTCAACATTGCACATTTACCAGCTTGAATTCTCGAGTGCTTGGTATACCCCGTACTTTAGAACTTGCATCATATGTTGCTCGTTTTCTACGGCTGTTCTGAATGTAACAATTTTGGTGTTTTGGTAAAGATTATGTTTCCTTTATCCTATACTTGTGTATTTAGTTAGAACATTAATCTAAAACAATTAACTCACAATTCTATTTATCGAAAGCATTCAAAGAATCATGCATAGACAATAAGATTACACAAATTGCCAAATCAAATTCCAAAGTATTCAAAAGAGAAGTTGACAACTGTTATTTAGGATACAAATACGATAAATATTTACATGTTCTCCTCATACATCCAGTCACGCTTTTTCGAAAATATTCATATATTTAAGAATAACGAATATTAAAAGAAATGAGATTATTTAAAAAGATAATTCAAAGTTAAAACTCTTTTAAATTACATAAATATCATAAAATTCGAAACTAAATTCAAACGAAGGAAATTAACAAATTTATTGAGTATGAGAAATATTACTTCTAATGTCATTCTAACAGATTTGTCATACATTTTTTCATAATCATATTTACTCAAAGAAGTTAAAGATTCCAGCTGCATGCGAAGTGAGCCTGAGCAATGTGCAATAATTTAAAACTTTAAAGTGTAAATATGCCCTACTATTCAAATTTCCTGAATTTGATCTTTAAAATGTGAAACATAAACGTTGTTAAAATTTGTCTTTTTACCAATTTAGCAACAAGCGTCATGACAAAGAAGTCCTTTTCTTTGGAAACAATAAGGTTCTTTATTTCCCTTCTCTTGCTCAATAATCAATGATCGTGCATAGTATCCGTTCCTTACGCGAACAAGGGTAGTCATCCATGAAGGAATCTTTGATAAATGTTATTGGCTAATAGCACCTTCATTGTGTCACGAACTAGCAGGTCCCCTGATTTGAGTTCAAGCGCAATCATAATTCATGGGACCATTTAATACAGTAGCTCCTGCGATCAATGCTTGTGGGCGTGAACACGACATCCGGAAAGATGGTTGGTTTGCTGAATGCAATATTCGAAAAAACTTCTTGTCCAGTGCAACGAACATTAAGACCTCCATGTATTTATACTATTTATAACATAAAATACTGCTTTTCTCAAGCAGATTATCGTCAATGAAAACGTATTTTAATAATTCTTTAGAAATTTTAATAATGTTTTGGAATGATCAGAAGTCTAATTTTCGAAGCTCCAGGTAGCCATAATTATAATTAACTATTTTTTTTCTTTTTCCTAAACCAAGCTAAACGAAGGTTTCTATTAATTTATTAGCGTGGAGTTGTCTTTTTCATTGATTTAAATTGAATAATAGATAATAGTCTACAGCAGTAGTTTTCACTACTTTTTAATCGACCTCACATTTAGATTAACACAATGGACAGAGGGATTTGAATGTATTAAGAATAGTATTTATGTTATTGTTGCTAATTTACCTACACTGACTTATTTATTTGCGCCGATTCGGGTAATATGGTGATAAGTGGATGCTAAATACGAAGCGCTTGAGTTCGTGTTTTAAGCCCGGCTGAGATATGCACGTTTGCTTGCAGTATTTTATCGTGCTTTTGGAAAGTATAGACATTTAATTTTCGTCGACTGGAAAGTTTATACAAGAGGTTGAATTGAAAGGGATATGGAACCTCAGATTCCCTTTCAACTGAATTTCTTCTTTGAAACTAAATTGGGTTTAAGCAAAAAATTCTTGCGAGCCTTACCTTCATTAAATTGAACAATCCACCAACTAATTTGAAATGTGTGATTAGTATATTCACATATTTTGTCAATTTTCTTCGTCTTTTGGTGAGAGGTCAACACGCAGATCAGTTTCAATCTACTACTTTGCTTAGATATCGATATTTTTATTGCAGAGAATAATGAGATGCAGATGTGAGACATTAAAAACGAAAGCAAGATCTTAAAATGTGTACTGGAATTCGAAATTCTGATGACATGCTCTGTGATATCAGATTCCACATCATAAAATGCTATTAAATTAATTTAAATAAACTAGATTGTACGTCATGTAAACTGGCTAATAGTATTCGGCTTGTAAACGCTAGCAAGAAAATAATTACCTACTACATATAGTTTACTATTATTTGTTCAGTCTGTAGAGACATTAGGTTATTTGGAAGCAGAAGACATCACAAATGAGCAAAGCCTTCGCCGGGAAACGAACCACGGACCTCTCGGTTACGCGTCGAGCATGCTGACGACTACACCATGAAGGCATGCGAAGAAGGCGGGAGAAATATCTTATATACTTCCCCTTTTAAAGCGCAACTGGGGCTTTTGGGACCCAATCGCCAAATCTCGGTGGCGGAGAATCATCAAACACCACCTTTTTTACTTCGGGTGCCAGTTGTAGAGATATAGGTTATTTGGAAGCAGGAGACATGAAAAATGAGCAACGCCTTCGCCGGGAATCGAGCCACGGACCTCTCGGTTAAGCGTCGAGCGTTCCGACCACTACACCGCGAAGAAGGCGGGAAAAATACCTTATAAGTCTTTTTTACGTAGTCGTAATACTACTTATTTTTTAAACATTTCTGTACATGGCTTATGTGATCTGATTTACATAAATTAAAAAAATTATACTTTTCTTTCAGTGAATATAGAAATGAGTTGTGCATTTAGGCAAATAAAACGTAATTCTACTGTTTAATTTTGTCAAAAGGTATAATTTAATTTAGGGAAATAAAAGCATTTCATTTTTATTTAGGTGTATAAACTTCGTTCATAAAAATATAAAATAATAAAATAAGGAATAACTTACTCCCTTACTTGCATTATAATAAACAAATATTCGGATTGCAGAGAACAGACACAAAATTCTCCAGACTTTTGGAACATTTGTATGGAATAGTGTTTTGTTTAGTCTGGACACTTGGAGTTCAAATGGAGTGAAGTGGTTCTCTCATTTATAATTATTTTAATATTGTAAACGTTTAATTCAAATAAGCAGTTTACGTTTACGTTTCTGATTTCATCTCGGTAATATAAAAAAGATGAAATTTCTTTGCGTATTGATGCAGACTCAGCAGTTGTCACACTTCGAGTCATTTCATAGAGGATATAATTTTCCGTGGCTATTTTGTGTGAGCAATGATTTGTGGCCTTCTCCCTAGCGGTGTCAGAAAAGTAGTTTGTTAGATGGTGAATGAATTACAGACTACATTACTACAGAATTATTTACAGAATAAGCTTCTATAAGTAGTAAGTTTATTAACTTTACCTCTGGGTAAAAGAATTCCAATTGGTTATACAGTTTGTTTATATTTTCTACTTTATCTTGAATTCAGCATTATATCTTTGCGATAATGTGAATAGTATCATAATACTGAACTGGATTATGCGAACTGCAATGGAAATTCAATTGTTTATAGAGTCTCACTTTATTTAGTAGCATGAACTCATGAGCTCTAGAATGACTACAGAGGAAGCCAACCTGTCTCAACCTGTAGACAAGCAAAGTCAGAAGAAGGGTGTAAATAGCCCTTTTATTTGAACGCAAAGAAGCAACAATGACCAAGTTGCTTCTTTGGGTCATTGGTCTTTGGTCATTGGGTTGGTTCATTGACCTTGGGTCTCGGTCATTGGGCCATTGGGTTGGACTTGGGTTACTACATTGGTTTACGCAAGCCAACACTTCTGGCTTAACTCAAACAATAAACGTTGAACTAAAATTAAATGTAAATGTAGCCTAATAGCTCACAGTATAACGTAACGAGCAGGAAGGCTCTGGTTTGCAGAAAACCGGCGAGACAAGCCTAATGGCTAGAAGCACTCAACGCCATCGAATCAATCGCTATTTATTCACCGTAAGAACGTGACTTCAAGTAGACAAAACTTGCGAATGGAAATAAAATATTTTTATTTGACTTTTATTTAAGTATTATTTCTCGTTATTGAGGAATATGATGTCAGCAAATACTGATTAACTACTGATAGAGACTAAATATTTATTTACTGACTTTAAGCTTAAGATATTATTAAAGTTAGAAGCTAAAATGTATTTCTGATCTATTCATTGTCAAAAAATATTTTAAATAATTTTATGCCACAGCTGATTTGTAAGCATTCAAAGTAGTTATCATTTGCTAATGGAAATCAGAATTTTAAGCCCCCTATTTGAGCGTCTTTTAGATACCCAAAAATATCTGTCAAAGAAATATATCCTTCATTTCAAATTGCTTACACTTTCCATCCTTGATAACAAGAGAATACTTTTAAAGAACTTATATTGGTTATAAATGTCGTGACCTCATTTTTACTTGAAATCAACATTTTCTCAATGACAGATAAATATTCTCAACACATATCAAAGAATCAACGAGCTTTATCTTACTTCTAGATTCTTGATTCGAGTTTGGTTTTTGGCAATTTGCATATAGTTATTAAAGATAAACGATACATTTCTTTAATTCATTTGTTTTCTATGATAGCAATTTTATTTCAGAAAATTTTGTTAAATAATTTTACATGACTTAGCTTTGAGCTGCAATCTCTTTTTAAAAAATCTGATATGTGCACCACATGACTTCTTTGTATGGAATATTAAATTATACACATGTTTTCCTGCCTCTCATTTAAAGTTATTTCCTCGAATTTCATTAGAGATATATTTCTCATTCAATTAATTCAGTTCTAACTTTGCGACAAGGCAAAAATACATCAACCTCAAAATATCTATATTAAAAATTGAAAGACAGTTTCTCATTTAAAAATTGAAAGAAAATTTATTTTTGGTGTCACTCGGCAAAAAGACACTGAAGGCGTAGAAACTGGCTTAATTTGTTTTGGACGTTATGCTGAGTCAACTTAATGATAATTTCAAAATGGATTAAGCATAATCTAATTCGCAATAATAAACGAAGATGTTACTTTGTTGTTCGAAGCTTAGTTTCTCTAGATAAGCAACACATCCACTATTCTGCTAAGTTTCAAACGTAAATAAATATGTCTGCTATGGTGAAAAAATAGGCTTAGCTGCACTTAAACAACTTTTAAATTGTTGATTATTCTACAACTATAACATGCAGGTTTATTAAAGGCATAACAAGATAAGAGCAATATAATTCAATCATTTTTAAAACAAAAAATTCACAACAATTTACAAATATATAAGAATTTTTAGAATAATTTAGGAACATATAAGAATAAAGAAACTGAGCTCACTGAGCCGAGTAATAGAGTGGATATATATACATATATTTATATACTTTTGTTGCGGGCGATTGCAAGTAAAATAGGTGTTGCACATCTGCATGTTATAGCAGTCCTATACACAAAATTTCAACGTTCTGAGCTACTCGTTTTTGAGTTATGCTAAATATATACATACGTACGTACATACTCCACAAAAAGATTCTCTTCTGAATTCCTTTTAAACCAGTTTTATAGTTTGTTTGGGGAAAAAGAGTTCTTTATTCTCCCCTTACGTACAGATGTCACGCAAAAAACATCATTAAATTGCATTCGATAGCGTTTCGTTGAAATATGATACACGAAATTTTTCGTGATTACAATACTTCCTATTTACTTCGTACAAGGAAGTAAAAAGTAATTTTATAGAAGTAATTTTATAGAATTTTATAGAAGCTTCCTTTTAACATGCTTTGTTTTCGAGTAACTGTATTAAAAACTTTAAAGATACTTTTTTTGTAACTCATTGTTTTCAAAGAAATCAAAGTTGCTCTTCGGGGATTCATTCCGTAGTTATGTCATTGAAAACCCTTACTAATAAACAATTCAATAAGGGAATCAATCTAGGCGTAAATGTGCTGTCTCTAAAAATGCAAGGCTATTTTTTGTAAGAAAAACATAAGTATTGAGATAAAGCAAGAAATTGACAACGAAAATTATTGCCTGAAATAAATAACGGACAATAAATTGTATTTGCTAGTCCTAAAATATTTCAGAAACGAAAAACCAATATTTAAAGGCATTGATTATCTAATCTTAAATGAGGACAAAAAGGTTATATAAAAAGTTTCAAAATTTTGTTATCAAAATTTCTTTGTTAACGCATGATTCAAACATCTGTTGTCACTGTTGTTTATCACAAACTCTTAAAACGTACTTTAGTAATAAATAGTCACATTAAAAAGTGCATTCGATTGATGCTATAAATCAGCGGAGCAGTGTGAGTTTGCTCAACTCCATGTCAATACTGGGGCAAAAAATTTCAGATGATAAAATCCGAGAACCTTTTCTTCTCTTTTCTTAGATTCTCGAAACTGCTCTTAAAACAACCGTCATGTGTTTAGCCAATTAGTTTAGCTGTCATATTCAGTTGGCTGAATTTAAGTGCTTCTAACTCTGCATAGTAACGATCATACCTTATACGGGATTCGAGCTTAAGTTATTTAAGTCGTCTGCTACTAGCGTAACTTTCATTTTCCACCATTTCAGTTAGCCATTCTCTTACATATAACACACGTCAGTGAATGCATAAGTAAGATATTGTTTCTTTTTCTAGTTAAAATATAATTTTGAAACCTAACTGTTCTTTAAAGAAATATCTGGGCCATGTCTCTGTCTCGAAAACCCTGAATTAGAAGAAACATTACTCTGAGCATTATACTAAGACAAAATAGCACGCACAGGAAAGTTTTCTTCTCATTTTAAAATAATCCTTTCACGCTGCAAGCTAATCTATGTAGATCACCATGGAGCATTAGCTGTCATTTTGTTATCAAAAGCACTTCCTAAATTTTCAGTTTTTCTTTATAGCTTTTCCAGCTATAATGATGCCGATAAGAAGAGGAAGGATATGGAGATTACTTCCTTGAAACGATGACGGTTATTTTAAATGATCACTGCTGTACTGTCTGAACTTATCTGAATAATTTACCTTTATGCTAAAGCTTTATAGGTTTTACAACTAAATTTCACATTTTTAGTAAGCTTTCATCATTAAAGGTAGCTTCGTTGAAAACACACATTGCATCTGCGACGGAAGACTTAAGTGATCGTTCTATGCAAAGTGAGGAAATGAAGTCACATTACAGTTGCTCATAAAAGGAAAGGAATGTTACAGTGTCATATAGTAATAATTCTATTTAAAATATTCTTTTATTATAGACATATTTCAGACAAAACAACCGTTATACTAATTGATTTCATACACAGAGGAACATAAGTTTGTTTGACAATCTCTGTTAAAACTCTGTAATCGAGTTACCATTTTTCCAGCATATAATGTTATATATATAATCGTACCAAAAAAAGAAGGTGAATTCCAGGAAGTTATGAGAACATTATGTTTATTTTACCTACCTACAGGGTGGTTCAAAATTAGACGAAGAATGTTCTAGGCGGAGTATGGTACACCTAGACGATTTGAAATCCCGTAGCAATGCAAGGTCGGAAATGCAATCCTAACGAGATAGGGTGTTGTTAGGGGCTATCGTAAGGAAACTGACGACAGCCACCCGAAAAGGCATTAGAAATTTAAAAGCTACGTTCTTATGGAAATATAAGGCAAAAAAAATTTCTTCTGCATTTCAAACGAAATTGGAACCAAAATATATTATGAATATTTAGAGAATTCTTGCCACTGTAGACAAATATTTTAGACACATGGAGACAATTATTAACACATGATCAATAAACTATTTTACCCCAGGATAATAATATATATGGCTCTGAAAGTAGGTCATACACAGCTTTTTCTATTGGGAACATAATTTAGTGTTATATTTCTTTCTTAGGGGAAAAAAACTGAAAGAATATTGCTATTGCTTTTATATGATGGCTAGTTCAAACCTATACTAAATTGTTTCCAAAACCACTACTGCAATAAATCTGCAGCCTCTTTTATTACCAAGATAGTCGTAAAGTAGTGAATTACGTCTACCATTGTGACACATAAAGATTTCTTTCGATCCACAAATGCATCTTTTGATATACCGTAAAAAATACATAAAATAGCTTTGTTTTTTTGCAAATTTCTCATGTTTTTAGAGTCAAGAAAGTGAGAAACAATAAAGACCATTACTATCTGTTTTCTGTATCTTGGAAATAAAATAGTTGTTTAAAGAACTTGCTCATTCCAAGTTTCCAAGACAATATAAATCCTGGTATCTTTAAACAATAGTCCATGATCAGAATGGATCATTATTATACAATTTTTTAATATGTGAAAATCGGAACTGTTATTTTCAAAATAGGACTCAATTAGATGGCTTATTAAAACATGACTCATCTCATTAGGGCTATAGGTCTAAGAGAAAAGAGACGTTTGTGGAAGATTTTCTAAAAAGAGCTGACTAGTATTTATTTCTCCTACAGGTTAACGTTCAGTGGAATTTCTTATAAGAAAGTGGCATTTATTACTACTTGCCTCTTTGAACATAGAGAAGCCAAATTCTGGTATTGGAAATAACGCAGTCGTCCATTTTATTCCTACACATCTGATTTACTAGAATTTTAATACAGATTCTCAAAATCTAGCAGAAAAGAAAAGCTTCATTTTATAATATAATATATTTGATCGGGATTAAAATGAAACAAATTATTTTAATATCAAATGTAATGTAATTTTATGCATGAAATTTGGAAAATGAATTAAGCGTAACTGAAGAATACAGAACATTCAAGATTCTTTTTGCATTTGAAACAACATGAGTTGTCTATTAAAACTAGTCATTTTGTATAACATGTTTATATTCGTAATAAACAGATTACCATAGATCTGAAACACCAGGACGCATCATAAGCTTTTAAAATCTGAGATTTGAAGTTGCTAACTAACTTCACATACCACTGACATGGTTTTTCTCCAAGCATCATCATAATATGAATTTAACAAACTTGCAAGGATAACTTACGATGTTTACTTAGAACTCTTCTTACTACGACCACACAACTACCGCACGACGGATCGACCCGCCTGTTCTCACAAGTAGTCTCAGAACCTGAATTCTGACCCAGTTCCTGTCAATGAGCCAAGGTTAGAATTCAGGAATTCAACGTCCATCGACATGGAAACTGCTTTGGTTAATCATAGTGCTGACAGAAGGGTAAGAGCTCTTCATTTAGAGATGGGATGTGGCAAATTTCATTTCTTTTTTATAAAAGCAAAATTACTCAGAAAATTTCATTCAGACGTTTTTTATTTGAAGCGTCAATAAAATTCCCAATTTGTTTGAATTTTAAATCGGGCATACGAGAGTCACTTGTCTTTAGAGTAGATTATGTGGTAATGTAAAGTTGTTTCATAAAAATATATTATGTATTTTATGAATTGGCTTGAGGTATATTTCACCCTTCGGCTTATACAATGGCATTCGTTGGAGTGGAGCAAAAATTTCCTCGAAATATCTTGATATTTCTACATTTTAATAAGATTCTCAATTTAATTTTATTGAAATCTAGGGAAGATTGTTTCATGGAATTTGTACAAGATATTTATGAACATAAAAATAAAAGATTCGAAATGATATCTCACGCTACTAATTAGATTAATTTTACAAATAGCTCAAAAGTACAAAAAATGGCAAAACAGTAGATACTTGGTTTACTAAGTTCTGCCTTGTTTTGAATTAGGCATGTAGCAGAATGAAATATTTACCTTTAAACACACCTGAACATCAAAAGAAGTACTGAATTGATATGTTGTAAAGCATGTGTCATTTATTTGAAGTGTACGATGATAAAATATCTTGCCTTTGTAATAGATTTATGATGAATGTCCGTTATCTATTGGTAATAAATTTGTGGAAAGTTGGAGTGAATTAGAGTAAAATAAATATGAATTTGTGATTTTAATAATAATTTGTATTGCATCTTTTTATGCAATTTTCTTTTAATACTTTTTAATTTCAGTATGTCTTGCAGAATACGATACGTATCAGTGAAATAATAACACTCATAGAAATTTTACACGCAGAAAGCTCACACACTGCTTGTTTCGGGATTTGAACACTTTAAACTCGCCCTGTTCTCTACAAGCCATCAGAACTCTAAAAATATTTTGATCCATCGTAATACACGTATCATTTAGATTACATTCGTTACCATCATGCTTTTTTAACAGATACAAGCCCCTATTTTGCAAAATGTTCTTTTGAGGCTCCTTCAAAGTAATACTGAGTTCTAACGAAGTTCGTGAGGCAAAGTCGTCTGCCTTTTGTTCTTGTATGGACGATGATTACCTGTATAAATGTAGTGGGTTGAGAGAATGAATATCATTTACCTTTATGTGGACTTCCATCCGCGTTTTGCCAAATCCTAGATCTCTCATGATATGCAGAGCAAATCTTTTCTGCTCCATCCATACTATCCCGCTGTTGACACTAAAACCTAAGAGATAAAAAATATTTTATGAATGATTTCAAACTGAAGAATATACAGAATTCCCTGAAAGCAGCTTAAATCTTATTTTCATTAAAGCTTTACATTTGATAATATTCTATGTCAAGCAACCTCAAAGTGCTGTTCTCCATCTTGAATTTGAAACAAGACCTAATGCTTCGTACCGCAAGGCTGCCCTTACGCAATGCATGCGGAGGAGTCTCAAACGGTAAGGAGTCTTATTGATAACACGATTATGTATTGGATAATGCATTGTTACGCAATGAATGAATAATCCAATACATAACTGTGTTACCAATGAGACTCCTTACCGTTCGAGACTGATTAATTTTGCTTGGATATATAATCTGAGTATAAACTAAGGCCAAATTTCTCCTTTCATAAATTCTAGTGACAATTTGATGAACATAATACAGTTTTATGCCCTTATATCCCTCAATTTATTCGAGTAAACACAGTTAGCAAAGGTGAAGTAGAAATTCGAGTAAATTTAGAAGCTGAAAATATTATCGAGCTGGCCAATCAATGCTGCCAGAAGCTCTTCTTAAACTCACGAATTTTGAACTTAGATACATTAAGTAACTTGCATCCTGGTGGGAGCCATTGAAAGGAGAAATGACAGTTTAGGCTAAAAACTGTTAAATAACTCGTTAATAAGCATAAAACTCTCCATTCTCTGCCTCTTTATTCGACTGATGTATTACGAAAATCAAAAATTAAACAACTGATTCTTGAGTGAGCCTATCACAGCAGTATGTTTGTAAAGGACAATACATTTAAGAGTTTTACGGAATGTATTGCGAAACAAGGAAAACAGTTTTATTTGCCAGAACCTGAATAATATATCTGCTTAAATTTCATAGAATTAACTTTCTTATATGTCAGTATTTTCATTTAATTTTCCTAGCCATTAGGTTTTCCTACCTCGTGTTTACGTGGTTTAATGAAAATACTTATAATGAATATATATGTTTACTTTTAAAAATTAGGGAATAAATACACAAGTATTATTTCACTATTCGCAGAGTAGTGAACAATAGTTAGACAACTTTTGAAAAGATCATCTGTCAGTGTGAATTTGAGAAAGATTTGGCATACTTGGAAATGGAGGTGATAAGAGTTAATAACTGAGGAAATTTTAAATAAAGAAATAATGAATGATGATACTTATTAATTATATCAATACCGAGCTAGTAATAATTTACTACTAGTAAGTGTATTTACCAGCTAGAAATATATGGCAAATTTGTGCAGAATTTATTCTATCTGCATAGAGTTCAAGTTTTCAAGTCTATTTATATATTGTGGTATTACCATAAGGAATATCTTTAGCAATACCTAAGAAATGATGTAAACAGAAAACTGTGATGAATCATTTTTAGTTAAGATTTTTATTACTTCTTATGAATTAATATTTTTTATTTTTAAATAGTTGAAAGACATTTTGCAATGATATTTTAAATAATCTAAATCTCAAAAGCATGATCTAGCAATCTTCTACATCGGTTGGAAAAGAGATTTTTATTTATTTTGAAAACTCAGATTTCCAATGGATTGCAAGTTATTCAATATCCATTATCGAAAATCACCTGCATATTGGATAACTGAAAATAAAAATAGATACATGAATGAAAAAAGACTGAAGAAATTCTTGGCAAGAGGTAACTGTAAAAATGTTTCGGTTTCAATACGCTAAGGAACAATTGGATCTGCATAATGTAACACTTCGTATGACCACTGTAGAATTAAGTTCAGTGTAATGAAATCAGTCACCCTGAAATTTGTATATCAATTAGATAGCTCATGTGCGCTTTGTGTTATTGAGTCAATTCCGGATTCATGAGCAAAAATAAATTGAAACAATGGAACTATTGGAAAACGTACCTGTTATATTACAGTGGGAAAAGTAGATTATTCTCAGTTTGTTTGAGTTAAACAAGAGAAATATAATGAAACAGATCGAAACGGAAAGTTTTGACATGTTTTGATTTTTTAAACATGTTTTATTTGCTTCACGGTACTCTACATTAATAGATATATTAAATTAATATAAAAGTGTATTTTGATGTTGCCCATATTTTATCTACTAATTACGTATTGTTGGTAAGTTAACTTTGTACCACGAATGTCATATATCTTATATTTAAAAGTTAGGCTTTTAGTGATACATCAGATCAACTAACATTTCCCTATGTACATGCAGTCAAATATTAATTATTGCTTTTAAATGGCATGTAGGTTTAGCGGGACAGAACATAACTTTACAATTATGTCACGTTTTTGGTTAAGACATGACAAAACAATTGCATGTCATTTAAATTAATGAAATTCTAATGGCATTTAAATTCATAAATTCACAAAAGTAGACAAAAGGGATATCATGAGGATTTATTATTCGCTATTTTCCAAATTAGAAAATAACAATCCAAGTCTCGAATGAGTTTCTTTTTTTTCTTTTCCTCATTTAGGTAAAAAAGAACTCTGACGATAAAAAATAGCACAGATCTAAATCACCTAGGGTACTTGTGATGTAATGTATCGCTTCAGTGAAACATGGTCTCTTAACCGGCGTAAAAACTGGCAGTCACCGATGCCTTTGGCAATGGTTCCAGATTAGAAGTGTGCCTACAGGGACGATAAATCAAATAAATTTCGTTTAAGTTTCTGAAGGAAATGCATTTGCAGTCTCGAATTGTCTTTTTTATTACGATGGCTGCCATCAACGAAATGCTGTTAACTCGTCGGAGTGGTGAAACTTTCGAAATCGCAAAGAGCAAGAGTGGTATGAAACAGAATTCTTAAGAAGCGCTCTAGCATTTCGGAAATAAATTGCTGAAATATATATTCAGTCGTTTATTATTACTTTTTGACAAAGAATTAAAAATCTATTGCCAAATTGTCTGCTACAAAACTGTTAAGTTTTCGTGCGCTGCCGTTGAGCCTGAGAAGAGAATGTTCGTCTCAAAGGCGAATGCTTACGTAGTTCTGTACCAACAGAAGAAAAAATACAATGTCCTCTTACTCTCCAGCCTTCTTTTTTCTACTTCGCTTAGCCGCATATAAAAAATGCTGGAATCATGGTGAGTATCTTCCTCGAAATTTAGAGAATAATTCTGACTGAACACTTTTAAACTAGAATATGTACGCATGTATATTCCCATTCATCAGTATATTTTAAAAACAAAATAAAAGCCTATAAATTATCTGAATTCTTCTTGTGGTAAAATATTAAATATACATGCATAACGAAATGTTAATATATAAATTTTACAAAAAAAAACCACTTAAATTTCAGAATGTTGACAGTAAAGGCATAATAAAAGCAATTACTGAAATAATTTTTCTAAAACTTATATTGTGATTATTAATTTATATATTTTTATTTTTTGTAGAAGATTTAAATATGCTTTTTTAAGTAATAAAATTCTTTTGAAATGGAACATAGAAGGCTGGATGGGTATTACCATCAACGTCGATTTTATAGCAAATTTGTAGAGTCATTAGTCATTTTTGAAGCAAGAGTACATGAGAAATAAGCAATACTTTCGCCAAGACTCGAACTTGGACCTCTCGAATACTAACCGTGTGTGCTAACCGTTACACCACAAAGGCATGCTGGGAGAAGGGAGAAAATACCTTATATATTCCAACTCAAGTTTTTTGCAAAAATTTTGGATAAACTCATTACAAATCGTCTCAATTATATTTTATGCAAGAAAAACTATATAAGTCATAGGCAGTATGGATTTCGAAGAGGAAGGTCTACCGAACTAGCACTGTATCATACGATTCAATTAATAAGACAAAAAAAGATTGATTATCACTTAGCGCTCATCTCTTTTGATATTCATGGAGCATTCGATGCAATCACGTGGCCTCAACTTCTCTATACACTCAAGAGGATCGGAGTCTATGGAAATTTGTACCTTCTAATAGAGGACTATTTGCATAACAGAAGGATTATTTACCAAGGTAGCACAAATAAATTTAATTTACAATACCAGATTAAGAAAGGATGCCCACAGGGCTCCTGCAGTGCTCCCCTGTTTTGGAGCCTCATGATCAACGAGATTCTTGTTGAACTCCCAAATACAGAAATTATCTGTTTTGCAGATGATGTTATGGTTTTAATTTATGATCACTCCCTGGAAAAGTTGGAACAAAGATTCAAACACGTCGATCTATTGTTTAATCAATGGAGTGTAAGGCAAAAGATTCATTTTAATCTAGAAAAGACAAATGCAATATTCTTCCCAAGAGGTGGTGCTCAAACTAGACCTCCCAGGATAAAGTTTAAAGGTAAGAATGTTAAATTTAAGGACGAAATCAAATACCTGGGAGTAACTCTGGATAAAAAACTGAATTTTATATCTCATTTTAAAGAAGTACAGAGAAAAATAGAAAAAGTTTTAACTTTTTACATAAATACTTTCACTTCAAGCACTCTGGCAAACAAGAGCGCAACCCTAAGGGAGATTTATATCAATGTCATTTTGCCAAAGATCATATATGGTGTGGGAGCATGGGGTGTCCGAGCAGGGGAGCTAGTTCGACTGAGATCGAAATTGGATTCTTTGCAGAGAGGTTGGTTATTGGCTATTACTAGAGCTTTTAGAACAGTATCGACGGAGGTTCTGTGTGTTTTAGCCGGTGTACCCCCTCTATCTATTCAATACCGATTTTATTATGATAAATTTCTACTCAGAAACAAATTAAATGAGTCTATGACATATAATGACACTGTCATATGACATATTTGAAGACATATTGAAGACATTACATATTTTAATTCTGAAAATATTTCGCCGATAGAAGCTCGGAGAATTAACTATGATTGTAACAAATTGGGACCACAAGAGATTGAAATCTATACTGATGGCTCTGGTTTCGAGAAGGGCGTCGGTGCAGCATTTGTTGTCTATTTTTATGGACTGGAAATACATTCGCAGAAATTTAAAATGAAAGAGAAAAACTCAGTATATCAGGCTGAAATTATTGCTGTAAAAGAGGCCCTGAATTGGATTGTAAAAGGACTTGCTAACAGACATTGTATTCACATATATTCAGACGCACTTTCAGTCTTAGCGGCGCTCTCCCGGCCAGAGCCAAAAAACGAATTATTGGAAAATATTAAAGATCTTTATTACAAAGCTTATGAAAAACATTCAGTATATCTACATTGGATCAAAGCACACATTGGGCATTGCGGTAATGAGAGGGCGGATGCACTGGCTAAGGAGGCCGCCCTGGGGGATGGAATGGAATACTTATGCGTTAAACCATCAAGAAGAAAGTTGATTGCTACTATGAATGATTATTACCATAAACTATGGAAACAAGAGTGGGAAACTTCCACAAGAAGAAATTACTACCTGAAAGATATAGAAGTTTCAACTAAGATGAGGGTTTATAAAGATACAGACGTTAACCAGATCATTACTAATCATGGGAGGTTCCCCTCTTATTTAAGCAGATTCCACCTCCAGGGCAACGATAAATGCCTCATTTGTGATCAAGTTGGAACCGCAGAACACTTTGTCGAGTTCTGTGCACTTACTCAGGGGGTGAGGATGAAATATGGAATTACAAGTACTAATGAACTTAGAATTAAAAACTCCAAATTTAAACAGTTTGCCAAAGATATATTGAGTATCATCAACAGCAATAAATCAATTATTGGAATTGAGAGTTGATAGGGTATTGAATGGAAATTACTAGGAATTAAGGATGGTTATGAACATTTTAGTTTTATTATATTAACTTAAAGTGATAATATTTTTGGAGTTTAAGAGCTTTTATGTAATATAGAGGATACTATTGTGGAAGTATTTTATTAAAAAATTCTAATGAATTTGAGTTTTGTAATTGCTTTGTATTATTTTGTAATCTTATTGTAAATTGTTGTTCCTCATGGATTTGAGAATTTAGTGCTCAGAATAACTCCCTAAGGCCTTATAAATTTTAGTGAGGAGAGAGATATCCTGTGAACTCATGTAAATGTTTATAAAGAGTAAATGAATATTGTATGATATTGGACGCTGTATGTGATATATTATACCAATTGTATTTATTTGCGGTATATTTTGTACTATATAATGAGATTTTGCTATGAAACCAATGGCTGTATGTGATCCATTATACTAATTGTGTAAATTATGTTATACTTTGCATTATATGATGAAATACTTGCTGTTGTAAAACATAAGATATTGTACAATGTACCTGTGACATGCTCTTACTGTAATTACACAGTTGTGACTTAATTGATTAGGGACTGCTTAAAATACTACTAAATTTGGATTTAATAATTATTGGCAATCTAATCAAAATGATTAATAGAGACATAAAACACTTAATGGAATTAAGTTCTTCTTTCCACTTCTTCACATTTTAAGGTATTTTATCTAGAAATTGATATATTTAAATTAGTCTTTAAAATGTAAATTAAAGAGTTTAATAGAGACAGGATACTCTTTAACTGAATTTTAAAAGTTTAATATTTTAATTTGTTTGACTTTTAACATGGATAGAGAACACAGATTTTAAAATATTTTGGAGTAGGGATATATCACCAGTGTTTTTGTTTTTGTTTTTGTTTGTGTTAGATGGGCCTGTCCTCTTTTAGCCATAAGGCCGTTTATTCGGCTAGGGGGGCTGAGGACTTCGCCCTTTACATTACATTACATTACATTACCTTATATATTCCCCCCTTTTAAAGGGCGAATGGTGATTAGGGGACTCAATCGCCGTATCCTGGTGGTGAAGAGTCATCATCCACCACCTTTTTGCTCGGACGCTACTATAGAATCATTAGTTATTTTTGAAGCAATAGTACATGAGAAATGAGTAATGTCCTCGCCGCGACTCAAACCTGGACCTTTCAAATATTCGCCGAGTGTGATAACCGTTAAGCCGCGAAGGCATGCTGGAAGACGGAAGAAAATACCTTATAAGTTCAAATCATTTCTGTGTCTTCAGTGTATTCCCCGAACATTCGATGAAAGCATTTTTTCCTTCAAAGTTTTCAGAAACTTTATATGGTACTAAGGCTTCTTATTGTAGTAAAATTTATATTTTATTCACTCTGAGAGAGATTAAAAAGAATCTAAATTAATCGATGCTTGGCTATTTTCTTTTAATTTTTCTTGGTACTGGTGATTTGTATGTTATTTCCCTGCTAGATTATCAATGCAAGATGTCATTATATAAGCTGGCTGTTAAAATTTTAAATATATTTATTTTTATGCTTGCCATAGAAATAAAAGACTCTTAATCCCTATTGCACTTTAAATATACATTTTTTTTACTATTTCATCATGAAGAATATGGTTTCTATCACACAAACAGTTTATTGCGCTGATTTGACTCAACAGATCTGGTCCAGAAAGTATATCATTTCAGAAATAAATTGTTATGTGCTTATTAAAAATACAAAAATGCAACATAAAGAATAAATGCATCCAATGGTGCACCTATCCTATCTTTCTAGCTTCAGCTTACAACTTCCTACCAGAATGTAATTTCAGAAACGCAGTGAATTCAAATGAGTAAGAGTGCTATTTAACTCGATGTTTCGCCGACTTCGAGAGAGATGGTCTGATTTCCTGACTAGCGTGTGTTTGCCTTTTGTCTACGTTTCTCTTTGATACTACGCTCGGCCGTACTTTAGGGCCTTGCTTAGTTTCGCTGATTTAATTAATATTTAGGGGCCAACTACTTAGAATCCTGATAGCTTCGGCTATATCTTTCAGTTAGATTTAGTTAAGCTTAGTTACTTTAATTTCATAATTATTTAAGTTCAAGCCCAAGTGGAGGCTTTGTGTATACTCCGAGGTAGGAGTTGATTGTATTTATTCCGAGAAATAAAGGGTAGTTAACCCTTCTTAAAATCTTACGTGTTTGTTCACATACTTAAGCGATTATTCGCTAAAAAGAATTTTGTAGAATTTGCACTTTTAAAAAAGGTCGTCTTGAGATCTTGTTCTACGAGTCCCCCATTTTATATTTATATATGCAGATTACTTAAGATATAAAAGAGTAATATAAGGTTTATCCTTATATTAATCTTTTATATCTTACTAGTGTTTTGTGGGACTCAGGGTTTCGAACACTGAATTAAATAAGTAAAACCCCACAGTCTTCTACAAACATACTGCTGTGACAGGCTCACTTAAGAATCAGTTGTTTAATTTTCAACTTGCGTAATAAATCAGTCGAATAAAGAGGCAAAGTATAGAGTGTTTTTCGTCCATTAACGAGTTATCTAGCAGCTCTTAGCCTATATTGTCATTTCTCCTTTCGATGGCTCCCACCAGGATGCAGATTATTTAATGTATCTAAGTACAAAATTCTTAAGTTTAAGAAATAGCTTTTGGCAGCATTGACCGGGCAGCTCGATAATACTTTCTCCCAGCTTCCAAATTTACTCGAATTTCGAATTCACCTTTTGCTACCTGTATCTGCTCGAATAAAGTCAGGCGTATAACCAAACGTGGTAGGTTCGCTTTATCTTGTAAATCTCATATTTTAAATTCTGAGGTTTTAAGTCAACGTTTTTGTTTTTCTAATTCCACAAGTAACGGAGACTGTTTCTGTTATTACAAAGAGGTTGTATAAATTGTTAAGAAAAAAAAGCTAAAAAAAGTATTTAAAAAGTTAATTTAAGTTTTCTTTTTTTGTATTCGGTGTTGGTTAATTGGAAATTTAACTTAGCCTGACTGTCTATGAAGAGTTTAACAACCAAAAAGCTTAGGAAAATATTCAGTGCTACTTATCTTGAGGCGAACTCAAGACCTTTCCCATTAGCACATCAGTATGCCATCCGTTACACTTCAAAAACATATTGAAGATACTTTAATCCCTTACGTCTTCCTAATCTTATGAATGGGAAGGGCTTAATTGACCTGTCTTAATATAGTGACGAATTACCGTCTTCTTCCATTCTTAGTTTGGATGTCAATTATAAGAAAGAAGGTTTTAAAGCGAGTTAAGTTATAAAATATACTCATTTATTCTGGAATACGCGCTATCATGTTTTTGATTGAGTCAAACTCATTACTTTCGAACTGCTATACCTATGTGTTATCACATACATGACGTGATTTTGTCCATGTTTAAAGTGAATACGAGCCATTTTTTATCACAAATTCCTCCACGAAAGCATTCCTTTTCACAGCAGATAGCCTTCGTAGCTTTGTCATATTCATATAAACTAATCTGACCTAATATTAATATCTAATATTAATCTTGTTAAAGATATTAAACGATACTTGCTCCAAAATTTTGCAATGCAATATTTTCAAATCATAGGAATGTTAAATACTAAATTTTCAGTTTCTTAGTTGTAACTTTTTAGGATAATTAAAATTAACATCGATTTAAATGCTATGAATTTCATTTCGACGAAACAGTTTAATGCTTTTTAAACTGTAGTATATTGTAAATATCTAAAATAAGAAATGTCACAGTTTGGATATTTTCGTTACAGTGACTTCGTTTTTATATTTTTTATAAAAGAACTACCCTAAATCTCTGGATTACAAACAGGCTGTCATACGATTCTTTATAAACACTGTCTTCCGTCTGCTATTCGGCATTTCAATTTTTACAGGAATTCAAGTTTTCTCGTAATTATTTTGAATAACTGACCTTCAATAAGAAAATTATTGTTTTTAAAGACAAAATCTTAGTTGAATTAATGTTAAGCAGAATTAAATTCCAGTGATAAAAAACAATTACTACGTTGAGATTTTGTAAATTTACTTCCAGGATGTCCAACTATTAGGTATTACAGTATCAATAAATTGGACTGTGTATGAAATAGTAATGTGGTTCCTTTTATAATGAAGAATCTCTGAACAAGCAAATATATTAAATGTAGAATTAAATGCTTCATTAACTTGTTTTGAAAAGATTGCCAAATGAGCAGTTCAAAGAGTTTATCTATTGGATTTCTATCAAAGAATTCGCAACAATATGACCCTTCATTTTTACCTATTGTACTGCTAATTTAATATGCAGCAAAAGGGCGTTCTAAAGTTAAATATTTTTCTATATGACAATTTTGTTGATTAGGAAATGTTGAACTTATAGAAATGAATGTGTGGAAAGTTGCAATTGAGCTGCTAAAACTTTTGTAAATTAGCTTCTCTGCCAGAAAGATACCGCTGTAGTGAAATATCCTTTATGAACTATTAAGTCGGAGAAGACATTAAAATGCAGCTAAAAGAACCATGTATGTAAGCGACAAAGCCTCGCTTTAGCGAGGTTTGCAAACTCTTAATGAAAATGTGCGTGAAACCAGCGAATTACACACACAAGTATCAACGAAAAAAACTAAGCATTTAGAGCCTAAAGAGAAAGGAAGAGCTTAATACTCTAATTGAAAATGAAACTGAGAGTATTCACTTGAAAATGTTAGTCAAAAACATTTGAAAAGGAAAAGAATGATTCTGCTATAATAGATTAACAGCACGGTAAGGAAACGGCGAAAAGCTATCCAATATTTCCTTTTCTTGTAGTATATGTAAGTAATACAGTAAGCTTACTTTGCATTTTTATGTACTAAGACATTTATAATTTAAAGATCAAAGTAAGATATTTATGAAAGTATTGAGACAAAATCGTGAAATAAACGTGACAACGTGAAATAAATTCGCTACTAATATATGGATGGCGTTTTTAAAGGCCATTTTATACCTTAATATTGAAACCAATAAATCCAAAAAACTAATTAATCATAAAGTGAACTCAAATATATTATTTATTGAATCAAAGAAATTAGCACAGATTGCATACAAAATTTTTAATTACATCAAATGTTTATCTGGATAATTGAAATCGGGACTTGCTTTCTGTGTTTCGGAAAAGAGAGATTGTACTCATTAATTTATCCGTAAATTTCTAGATTACTCTTCGCGTGAGTTATTTATAGAGAATAAACGTACAACACATTAATTAGATAATAATACAGAAAGCGCTTGATCAACGTTGTAAAATGGAACATATTGTGTCGTTCTTTCCAGAAGTTCCTATATACACAAATTCGAGAATCTCGACAATAAATATGCGAGTTCTAAGCTAGATAGATGAAACTAGAGAAAAAAGGGCTTCTAAATCATTAAGTAGTTTCAGAAAAGTTCCTTCAACATACAATAAAACGCCTAAAAGGAAAGAGTAAATTTGAACACTGAATTTCTTTGAAACATTCTCTGAGAAGGGAGAAATCGATTAATGAGGCGCATAGCACAGGCTTTGAGTTTCAGGGAACCAAAAATAGGATTTTTCTCTTTCTTTAGGATTGTCGCAGTGAAGCAGATCATAGGCGATTGTTTTAATAACAAAGAATAATTCTTTCTTCCTTTTATTCCATAGTGATAAAACATACTTATTTCATTAAAACATTTGGTGCAGTTATAGTAATATTAAACTTTTTCCAATAACATATTTTATATTTCAAACTGTATTCAATAGTCAAGGCAGAATTTTAATTTAATGAAATGCCAAACGAAAATTTTTGACGAACCGCCGTTCATTATGATTTAACAATGTTATTGTCAAAACGCGAAATGTTTAATTGTATATTTAAAATACACTGGTGCTCAAAAATTAAGGACGAAGTCAAAAAATTAGCATATCAGCTGAACGAAGAGGCAGAGTGGACAGAAAGACCAATCAGGAGATTAAGTAAGGTGATGTACGGTAGCACATGCGCAGATATGCAGGCAGACGTAATGGGGGAGTGTCTGAGTAGTACAAAGCATGTTGTCGGTGTAAGATCAGTATTTCTGGCAAAGAGATTGCACGCCGTATAGCAGTTAAAATCACACCGAGTTGCTGCCTCAGCGAGAAATGGCGAATAATCAATCTGTTAGACGACATCTGGATGCTTTTATCCGAGGTCGAATCATTGGGAAGTTGGAGGAAGGCCGCAGTGTGACAAGTGTGGCTGCAGAGTTCGGAATTGCTCACAGCATCGTTTCACGACTTTGGAGACAATTTCAAACTACAGGAACAGCTATCCGGGGGTTTAGTAGTGGTCGTCCACGAGGAACCACACCCGCAGATGACCGGTATATTGCCTTACAGGCCAGAAGAAACAGGCGGCAGACAGCGGGAGAAATCGCTAGACACACGACACAGGCGACTGGACGACCGATATCGCGTTTTACCGTGGCCAGAAGACTGCACGGTGGTGGTCTGTTTGCACGACGCCCTGTACGGTGTGTACCTCTAACGCCTGCCCATCGGAGAAGACGTTCTCTGTGGTACCGGGAACACCGGAATTGGAGAGACAATGAATGGGGACGAGTACTCTTTACAGATGAGAGCAGATTTAGTCTGAGTTGCGATTCCAGACACATACACATCTGGACAGAGCGGGGAACACGCAATAGCCCCTTCAACATCATCAAAAGGGACTGTTTTGGAGGTCGCGGAGTTCTCGTTCGAGCAGACATAATGCTTGGTAGCCGGACCGACCTTCATATCTCTCAAGGAGGTTCGTCACCTGGGACTGCTATTGTAACAAGTTTCTTCTTCCTTACATGCGTCTTTTCGCAAGAGCTATGGGTCATCAGTTCCTCTTCATGGGCGACAACGCTCCACTTCATCGCACAGTTACTGTCGAAGAGCAGTTGGAGAGTGAAGATATTGAACACATGGATTGGTCGGCAAGGTCTCTGATCTAAATCCCGTCAAGCATGTACGGAACTTACTAGGGAGACCCGTGGCAGCACCTAACTTATCGCCAGTAACGATTCCGAAACTGCGATTGGTGCTACAAGAGGAACGAGAAGCAGTGTCTCAACAGCTCATTAACAACCACATATCCAGCATGCACAAATGATGGGACACCTGCCTAGCAGTCAGGGTAGATCATATCCCCTATTAAAGACCGGATGTTTCTTACTGGACACCTATCACAGGGATGTTTCGGCCTTCAGTCGCATTGCGCTCAATGCTACTTTTTCAATAAAGCTTCTTTTTATCCCTCTGATTTCTCTTTTAGTAAGTGTTGCTTACATTACTCATGTCCTTACGTATTGGGGATCTTACGGTATTAAATATGTTGATTTGGAAAGCTTTTGTACAAAGTTATATTGAAGAAAACCGTCTCGTCCTTAATTTTTGCCCACCAGTGTATATTATGCAATTTATTTAATTATATGTAAACCTAGTTAATATATTTAAAATAAATAACATATCAGTGTTGATATATAAATTTTGTCCGTAAAGCATTTTACGCTTTCATTGATTTCTAGTAAACGTATTTAGTCCTTGAGGCCCTTAAATTGCGAAATTTTTAAACTAGAAACCTATACACAAAACTCTGGTACCTAGAAGCAGGTTTTTCTTAAAAGTTTCTTAAGTGTATTTTCTGAAAAGAAGGATATTATATGTGTTTATGTATGATTTTTGATATGTGTACCACTTCTCTTTTATTTAAAGTGTCCATTTAAATTTATTTTGTTTTACTTAAATCGCTGTAACCTAATTTCATGAAAAGTATTTGCAATGTTTATATTAGCTAAATTGTAATTTTTATGTTATTTCTTTTCTATATCTTCTAAATCTTACTTAGGGCTTCACCGAAATGTATATTAGTTTCAGTTTAAATAGCAATTGACTTTTTAACTGAAACAAAGAGTTATTACAAACTGTGAAAAATCTGTTTATCCCTGAAAGGTTTATCAGTTTGCTAATCTATGTTTTGATGAAATGATTTTGTATTTGTTAAGAGATTTTACTTGTAAAGAGGCTAAATTCTAACACAGTTGGAGCTTGGGAAGTGAAAAGTTGAAAATTGTCTTCTGCGTTGCACGTTTTTAAATATCTAATTTATGAGACCACCAAGAAGTCTAATACATTTTAGATATATTTCAAGAGGCGATTTTTAATAGAAGTTTAGTTAAATCTTATTTCTCGTCAGTGGAGTTTAAATTCCTTATACTTGTGAAGATGAGATTTTATCTAAACACAGTAAAAGTAAACAGGCGTAGTCTTTTAGCTGTTTGTGCTTGAACCTTACATATTTCGAATGACCTCTTAGGTCTTTCACTTTTTATTAGTTCATTATAACTGTGCTTTACTTGCGAAGTAAACATCATTTGACATACTGCAATTATTCTTGAGCATGCACTTATTATTTTATAAGGCTACCGTAATAAAATGTTTCCACTTATTAAAAGAAAGGACGTGATTAAATAATATTAGATTCACGAGTTCTATCATAATAAATGTTTCCGCTCTTTAGTAAGAGAGAAATAATTGAATATTCTTTGATTACTGTCCCATTATTTGAGTTGAATATTAGATTTTTGCCTTTCCGTTTATTTTCCGTTTTATTCCGTTATCTATTCGAAGACATCATAATGCCACAAAATTCCGTCTTGTAGCAGAGAAGTAAAGTTGTTTCTCTTCTACAAGATGGAAAGATTATTTTGGCATTTTTAAAGCCGAATTTCAAGTATTATTTTTTAGATTGGTTTGCATCCGTAAGCTCGTGGTGTTGGGTATTACATGCTACAATCATTCACATCGTGCTCAATGCAATCCTGATTTTCCTGACTTCTTTTCTCAAAATATGATATTTTAATCAGCTTCATATGATAATACTGTCATCTCTAACTATGAAGAACTTGCCAATTTCCAGTCTTCGAGTTAGCATGCAATTCAGTTTTATATTTAAATCAAAATTCAAAATGTATCTTGAATCTAGCTTTACAATTTAGATACAGTTCATAAACATAATAGACCATGAAATGTACTTTTTGGCTTATTTGACAAATAATCTCTTAATAACATAATATATGAAATACAGGGTGGTCGTCATAAAGAAACTTTGCCAACATCTGCACTTCTAGTGTCTGTTCCGTTTAACTGATCGAGATGAGATTGCAAATATAGTTATTCGGCGGTATGCGCTCGAGATTCTGTGAATGGCAACACATGAGCGCTCACAGTTATGTTTATAGTTACAGAAACTCGAAAATGTCGAATGGCAACGCCAACTTTTTCTGTCGCCAAATGTTCAGTGCATGCGAAAACCCTAAATTGAGTTGAAAAGGTACCGATATGTCCAAAAATTGGATTGTTATGCATACCCAAAAAAGAGTTTTGAAAACCGGCCAACGGAACACGATCTGGGCGCACGCAGAAATTTTTATATGTCAGAGACAAGACACTTATCACTAATGACAACGCACATCAAACAAAAGAATACCGTTTTTTAGATCAAACATTTTCCACATGGATGCCATCACAGGCAAGTATGCATTGCATCGAGAGACGGTGGACAATGCCAGTGAACGCAACATGGCATGAGGGATGTTTGCAATCTCACGCCGTATAGAATCTAAATCCGACAAAGTTTGCGTATTGCACAAGTAAACTCTGGATTTGAGCTATCCCCAAAACCGGAAATCCATAGACGTCAGATCGGGGGATCGCGGAGGCCATGGAAAAGAATAATGGTGTGAGATGATGCGATCACCAAAATGCTGCTCCAGGGCTCTTTAATAAACCTCACTATATGTGGAGGTGCACCATCTTGCATTCAAACTATGTCATTGAGTGCATTCCACCTACGCAATTCCGGTAGTAGCGTTCATCCAGTTTTGATAATACAGTTTTATCGATTTACTACGAACTTTCCCAGGAAGAGTAATTTCGTCGCCATGTGCGAGTTCCCGAATGACGACTTCGCGTACCCGCCTGGTATTTTATCGGTTTCTTACGTTGAATATCTGGCGATCGGCGTTCTGTGATTAGGATCTTGCCTCTGTTGTTGTGCAGTTTTTTGCGTGCTCCCAGACCGTGTTTCGCTGGCCGATTTTCAGAACTCTTTTTTGTGTATGCATAACACGTCCGTTTTTTGGTCATATCGGTACTGTTCCAACGCTATTTTGGATTTTCGCATGCGCTGAGCATTTTGCGATCGGAAAAAGTTGGCTTTGCCATTCAACAATTTCAAATGCCTGTAACTATAACCGTAACCATGAGCGTCCCTGCGTTGCCATTCACAGAATAAGGAGCGCACACCTCCGAATAACTATATTTGCAATTTCATCTTGATCGGTTAACCGGAACGGACGCTAGAAGTGCAGATGTTCGCAAGGTTTCTTTATGACCACCCTGTATATGTTTTCATCCGACTTAGAAAAAGACAAGAAAGTGAATTAACATAAATCTTCTTAATGCTATCAGAAGAATAAGAAAATAGTTATTGCTTTCATCCAGATTCTGTAAAGATTTTCCTATATTTTCCTTATCTGGAATAAGAAACAATCATCACCTTTCTCAAGATCCAGGTCTTAAATTGTACTGGTTCTGAGATAGAAGGTATTGCCTATTTAGTGATTCAAGAATTTTCAAAAGTGTTATAGTGAAATAAATAGTTTTATAATTGTTAAATTTTGCATACCGTCGTGTTACTTCCGTTTAGAACTTCGGTGTAATGAACTTGTAAGAAATTATGCGTTTGTAAATTAAACAAGAGATTTTTAAAAGCACACATACATGTAAATTTATAAAAATTAAAAAATAATAAAAAAATAAAAGCATATTTATGTAAGGATTAAATATATCAAAACTTACATCGCTTACCATTCGCATCGAGACCTTATTCTTTGAATAATTTGATTATTTATTAAATGACAAAGAAATGAATGCGATAAAAAGTAAAGATTTTAATATTATCAAGGAGATAACATTTTGCATTAAAACTCGAATATTGTTTCACATCCTATGGTTAATACAATAACTCTTCGTCACAAAAAACATTCATTTTCGCATCTTCTTTTTACTTTACAGCTAGCTATTAATCTTTAAACTAAGATTATATTTTTAAAATACTTCTAAGTAAACTGTTTTCATTTAGTACATTACAGTTAAGCAAAAAGTAAAAATTATAATCGGATTATAAGTAATACTTTGTTTCAAAAATACCAAATTAATTTATTTTAAACTACAATGAATACAGAAGCAGGCATTTTATCAGGCAAAAATATAAACTTTTTAATGATAACTTTGTAAGGTTTATCCTAATTTTGCTAACAGTTATTTTAAATTATGCAACTGTCCTATCTATTCTAATTTCAGCTTACAATTTCCTACCATAACGTAATTTCAGAAAAGCGGTTAACGTAAATGAGTAAGAGTACTATTTAAGTCGATGTTTCGCCGACTTCGAGAGAGAGTCTGATTTTCCTGACTAGCGCGCGTTTGCCATTTGGCTACATTCTCTCTTAGCTACTACTCTCGGCCATACTTTAGGCCCTTGGTTGGCTTCGCCGATTTAATTAATATTTAGGGGCCAACTACTCAGAATTCTGATAACTTCGGCTATATCTTTCAGATAGCTTTAGTTAAGCTTAGTTTAGTTTAAATTCGTTACTATTTAAGTTCAAGCCCAAGTGGAGGCTCCGAGGTAGGAGTTGATTGTATTTATTCTGAGAAATAAAGGGTAGTTAACCCTAAGTCTTACGTGTTTGTTCACACGCTTAAGCGATTATTCGCTTGTTAGTGTTCGTGGGGTTCTAAGATAGAACATTGGAATTAAATAAGTAAAACCTCGCAACTTTACAGATCAAGCTTTGAACTACATAGAAATTATTAACATCATTAGATAAGTTTATCAACGTCATAAATAAAACAAATGAAATTCATCAACATAAGACTGTAAAAGTAAAAAAAAAGGAAAATAGATTAAAAGTGATTCAAAGTGCGTAGGATACTTAGATCAAATATAATAACAAAGATAAGAGGATTTCGAACGAACTGAAGTATATTTTCATTTCTAAATCTGAGTATTTAAAATCAGTTTTTCTCATATTGTGTTTATGAAAACAATTGGCAACAGAAGACAGGATGCTTAATTTCGTCCAAATTCTGCATACTTCTACAGACGCTTAAAGTGAATATGTTCGTAAACATCAAGTATGAACCTCTGGAAAATTAAGCAGCTTTAACAGTATAAGCTCCTGCGTTTTATGTAGATGTAAGGTTTATCCTAAGTTTATTAACAGTTATTTTAAGTTTTGTATCTTTCCTATCTTATTCAAATTTCAGCTTACGATTTCCTGCCGGAATGTAAATTCAGAAATGCAGTTAATGCAAATGAGAAAGAATCATGACTTTACCGATTTCTAGAGAGAGAGTCTGATTCCCTGACTAGAGCGCGTTTGCCTTTTGGCTATGTCTCTCTTAGCTGTTACTACACTCGGCCATACCTTAGGCCCTTCCTTGGCTTCGCCGATTTAATTAATACTTAGGGGCCAACTAGTTAGATCTCTGATAGCTTCGGCTATACTTTTCAAATAGCTTAGTTAAACTAGTTTAGTTTAAATTATTATTATTTTAAGTTCAAGCCCGAGTGGCGGCTTTGTGTAAAGTTCCAAGTAGGAACTGATTGCAAATATACTGAAAAATAAAGGGTTTTAAACCCTCCTTAAGTCTTACGTGTTCTGTTCACACACTTAAGCGATTATTCGCTTGTTAGTGTTCGTGGGGTTCTAAGTTAGAACTTTAGATTTAAATAAAAAAAACCACATAGTTACAAATGAGATAATCCGCAATTTTCACGACGGAAAACCAGAAATTCTCAAATGAAATATCCCTTTGTAAAGCTATTAGGTTACTAGGAGCCAAGAAACACAAAAGTTAGTCATAGCTTCGCAGGATTGGAACCACGGGTCTCCTGTTTGCAAATAGAACTTGCTACCAGTTACACCATGAGATCATAAGATTCAATTTCTTCAAATAAAATATGTACTTTTTATAAAAGCCATAGTAAAACTACTCCCAACCCGAAAAGCAAGAATAGTTTGTAGAATTCTAATAAATCCTAGAATTCTGGTTTTTACAATTACTAATTAGCCTTATATCTCCGAACATTTCAAGATGAAGAATCGTAAATTTTCTCACTGTTTTTTCCAAAACTTCTTTATGCAGTATTTATTCACAAGAGCTTTTGTTTGGTAAAACCTGAAAACTCTCTCAGTGTTTTTCATCCATCGAATACATAATGTCCTATAGCCTTGCTACTTACTCCATATGCACTGCTAACGACAGCAACACAACTCAATAAGTTAGCAATAGTCACCATCAAAACAATCATCTACGATGATAAGTTACGTTATTGATTAATCTTGGTGCAACATATTTTCGTTCTCTTGTAATTTTCAAGGGTCTCACGACTTCATATAGCATTTAAAGATATGAAATAAATCTCCTGTGCTGTTTCCCTTTTTTATGAAGCATATTCTCAATTAAAGAGTAATTCATTAAAGTAACACACATGTTTAAAGATATTATGTATACTCATATGATTCAAAATCCTCTGTGCTTTAGACATTGCATATGCAAGAGAAAAGAAAGATTCGAAATGTTACCAGCTCTTCTCTCCTATCACAAGGAATGTTATATGGAACTGGTACATACCATGTTTAACAGCTATGTTTAACATCCACGTTTAACTCTTTTGCAAATAATATATATAATTGACAGAATATTTATCAATGTGTTTCCTAAGAAGTATTTCATTTACTTTATCACTGAGTGTTATACTTATTAAGTGAACCGGTATTATTTACTTTTAGACATAGTACATTCTCAAAATTCTTTTAAGACTTTAAGCTGTTATTGCAATCTTTATTTACCGTAATACATTTATGAATGAACTTGCTATATTTTCTTAATCTTTATAATAACACACTCTCTGAAATCTTTAGGATACCCCTATGAATCTTTAGAAATTTCTTTGCAATATTATTTTAAGTTATTGTGCTTTATGAACCATATTCTGTACGTTTTGCCTAACTTAATAAATGGAAAGTCAGCAAAACTCGATGTAGATTTCTTAAGTATTATTCTAAAGTTCTTAATGATTTTATTAATTTACAATGAATAGGGAAACTTTAATGTTCTCGTATGAGGTTTAATTTTTAAATTATGCTCTTGTTTAAACTCTTTCATTTGATTTGGGTAAAGTTCTTTTAAGTTATCAGAAAAGCTTGTACAGCTATAGGCGGATTTTTGCGTTTTCAAGGACGGAGAATTTTGGTGTCAAGGGCCAGCGGCCAGCTGCATTTTTTCGTCCCCTTGTCTTGCGAGGACGAACATGTGTTTTTCTCGTTCAAAGGCGAACAGCTCTAGGGGCAGCGATTCTTGATAGAATTATGGGGTAAAAGTATTTAGGGTGTCGCATTCGTTAACAGATTTACGTTGTAAGCATCCTTTGGTTTTGCGCGTGAAAACAGGGGCTTGTCACTGTGAAAAGAGAGGACTGATTTTCTTAGAATTTTGGTTAGTATTTATTGCTCTCGTTCTAGTGGTTGGAGAGGGTTACTGTTTTGTGTAGGATTGGTAAATTTTAATTTTATGAATTTTTTGAATCAATCATAATTACAGACGCGGTCCACATTTTGAGCGTCGCAAGGTTTTAAAATTGGTCGCTCCCGCGGCGAGGAGAGGTTTTTAAGATTTGCTGAGATTTTCGACACTTTTTGGAGCAGAGAGAGAAGACCGGTTGTCCCCCCTCTGGGGGCCGATACCCGCTGTACACTTGCGGTTGAACTAAATTATCGGGGCGAGAACTTGTCCGAGAGCGTAGCGGACCCCTATCATTTCAGCTTTGGCGAAATTCACTGAAATCTTGTGGCTAAGTCCAATTCTCAGACGTTGCGTTCTGTTTAGTCGCTGATGTGTTTTCTCTTTGGGAGAAATGTGTTTGAAAGAAAAAGGAAGGCTGCTCCCGTTTGTATTTTTCCTGCCGTCATCGTTATCGGTGAACCTCGAAAGAATTGTCTTTTCCCTTCCAAAAAAAATATTTTAAAGCTCGCTCTGAAGCTCCCGATTGCTATGGAGAACATATAAGATGTGTTGACCTCGCCGTTGGTATTTTTCCTGCCGTCATCCTTATCATGGAACTTGGAAAGAAAAGGGAAGGCTGCTCCTAAACTGAGTACAGTGCTGGATTATGAAAGGTATTCCACCGTTCGAAAGAGCTATTTCAAAGTCGGAAGTTTTCCACATTTGGTGCCATAGAACAGACATATAGCTTTCGACGATTTCAGGAAATGGTTCCTCGGGTCTCATAGTTGGTAGTCTAAGTGGCGTTTTCGTGAGTGATTTTTTTTTCTCTCGTTATGTTTATTACTAGTGATTTTACTAATTTGAGGGAGTGATTTTTATTTCTTTAAATGTTTAATTGTCATGAGTCATCTCTTTAATTAAGGAAGAATAAATGTGAGATTCTATCAAGAAATTTAAGTATATCTATATGTCCAAAGATAAATATACTGAGGTGTCACAGTTGAAAGAATAATAAGTTCTTCTAAATTAGCTTTTCATGTGATCTTAAATTTCTTAATTAACTATTTAAAATAATCGTAATTGTAAAGTGTTTATTAAGATTTTGGTAGGATTTATAACTATTTAAAGATTGAAAAACTTGTTTGTAACTACTTGATTATTGCTCAGTGGTAATTACGCAATTATTCTAAAGTGCGTGACTAGTAATTTTAGGTATAATATTGATACTTGTACAGATTGTCATATGAGAGTTTTACGGGTAATTTTTGGATAATGTTTTTGTAGAGATAGTCTGATCAGTTATCCGTAATTAAAATTTTTGGAATATTAAATAAATGTATGTTATTGATTTACTATTGTATGTTTTTTTGTGTGTATTTATCTGGTGGTTTACTGTAGGTCGCCCATGTGATCCTTTCGGAAAACATGGTTAAACTTCCATTCGAACCTGGGTAGTATATTGCGGCCGTAGGAGAATTTAATGATATTTGTAACTATACGATCAGAATTATTATTTTAACTGAACTGGTGTTTTGACTTGGTAGTGTGAGATTTATTTTTCCCTGGTGTTTTGAATTTCTGTGTGTTAGACTTAAATGAAAAGTGTCTGTGGCTGTCTCTAAAGTTATACTGAAATTTATGTATTTACAGGAAGCAGAGATGATTTAGTTGATTTTTGTGAGAGATAGCATGTTGATGACTTTGTTTCGGTAATGCATCTTAGATGATTAATAATCTTTAATTTTAACAAAACACCAGGGAGGATATTTTCATTTCTTTACTGAAGTCAAGAGTTGAGAGTAGATGTGCTAAGCCTTATTTTACTGTGTTGAGGATTTATGAAAATTTGATCTAGCTTGAAGTAATTAGTTTCGATCACCAGTTCCTTGAATTGACTTAATGAATTCAGTATATTTTTATGAGAATTTTAGTATTGTATTGTAGTTTTTCGCGGCACCAAGTTAGGGTTAGGTCAGGCAGAGAGTTAAATGTAAAAAGCAAGCACGTAAATTTTTGATTCGCAACATACCTTTGTTTTTCTACGTCTATACTAATGTGATTTGCAAGCTGAATTTTTCACTCATTTCCTTTAAGCAGGTAAATATTAGCGTTCACACGAATTTATCGCTCACTGCTGTATACCCAATGCTATCCATTGGTGATATTTGGTGTTCCTTTCTCTCTTAAACCTCTTATTATTGTCTTAATTAGGAGATGGCCCAAGTCTGATCAAACTCTTATATAAATACAAAGCATTCCATAGTCAACAGAATTCTATGGTCAATAGAATTTTTATTTGAAAACTTAAATTAAATTTGACTGTTTAATTTAATTCTGAAATAAAAGTAAAATAAAAATACTTTAAATCTGAGGGTTTTAAAATTTCACTGGCTACGTTTTACGGAATACCATTCATATTCGGAAGCATTTTAATATATTTATACCAATTCCTAAAATTATATATTATTAGGTATTTATTAGCATGCCTTCGTGCTGTAGTGGTCAGCACGCTCGGCGTGTATTCGAGAGGCCCGTGGTTCGAGTCCTGCTCATTTCTCACCTCTTCTGCTTCGGAATAGCCTAATGTCTTTACAGTGGCGCCGAAACTAAAAATGATGGTGGATGATGATTCTCCACCACCAGGATTTGGCCCCTAATCCCCAAGTTGCCCTGCCTTTGTGATGTAGTGGTCAGTACTCTCGGCGCGTATTCGAGAGGTCCGTGGTTTGGGTCCCGGTGACGGGCTTACTCATTTTTCATTTATCCTGTTTCAAAAAATACCTAACGTCTGTACGATATTCAGTCTTTGAAAAAACATACCCGCGTGAAATTACGTTTTAAAATTGTGTTTAAATAACAGAGCTTTTAAATTTAATTTTTAAAGTTAGTGAACAATACTAAACACTTAAATAAAAACTTAACATGCAAATAATTTCAGCGTTTTTCTATGGAATTTTTTGAAAGATCACTTTAAACATAAACAGATTTCAATAGCCCAATAAATTAAGATCTGGAACAAGCGCAAATACATTAGTAACTTACTTTATAGAAAATGCTTTTAAATTTGCATTATTAAACGATATTTGTACGTGATGCGTAATGCACAGGTGACTAATAGTGTTAGCAATATTATATATTTTCTATCTCAAAACTATCCTAACTCAATGTGTTACACATTCCTTTTAATTACCTATTTATCAGCCCTTAATGCTTTCTGACTGTAACAAACACAGATTCTGTTACATTAAATTCTCTACGCGATCTCAGGATCGCAGAGTTATTAATCTTCATTGTACATTTTGTTTTGTTGGGAAAACATCGAGGCATTGGTAGATGTGGACGGAATCGTGAATCGTAGACGTTCCTCCATGCATGACGTGACTCCAACCAAGAGGGCTGTTGTTTATTGATTTCGTAACACTTGTGGGGGTAATAGATCAGGTTAGTAAAGCGTTTTTCAATGCTCTTGGCACTTTCATTGATTACATTGAGCAACAAAAAAGAAGTTTGTGTTTGTTTTGTTCCTAATGGTCGTAAATCATACTAAGCATGAAGATCACAAATATATTAATTGCTGCATGGGGCTCATAACCCAGTAACAACAAAACAAAAGTAGCAGAATTTATCAAAATCTGTGTAAGAACAAAGACAAATAAGACCTAAATGTACGAAAGCGAGTGAAGTATTTTTATTATTAATTTTGATCAATCACACCGCAGTGTACTCAATGAAAAAATACACAGAAAGTGGAAAAGAAAACGTTCTTTTTTCCTTTTATTATTATTATTTAAGTGTCTCTCCAGCTGATAGTTACCCGCCTCTATTCCAAATGCGTAGTAGTACTGCGCAACTTAAAAATGTTTTAAACTTGCATATTTTAGCGAATTTGAATGACTACTCTAGATCATAAGCTTAAATAAATTTATTAATTCCGATAAAATATACAAAAATTAAATCTGTAAAAAATATAAAGACATTGGCACGAAGCGTTACGTATATTTTTGTATTAACTGTGTACATATATTCGCTATTGCATTATAATTATATAAAAAAATAGCAGAGTCTTGAAATTTTGCATTAATTGGAAGTTTACACTTTTATGACGCACTGTTAATTGCGAATGTGGTACCTTGGACGTGAGGCTCCTCTGGGCATATAACTAGATAGCGTTTCGACCCAGTATCTTAAGATGATGCCATGAGACAACCTAAGGTGTTAGCGTTAATATTAAGTCACACTGTAAAAACGTCGCGGGAAAGCAGAGCTACCAAGCTGGACTATGGAGCATATAGTGCTAAATGATGTGCATTTTCAGACAGATTAGTGCAGCGGTAAATCTGTACCTGAGTCTATACCACATCCTTAATATATCTGTATGCCTAATATGTGCCATAACAGTGAAAAATGTTCCTCGTTTAGCGTGGCCAATTTTCGGAGGACACAGCACTTAGCTCTAAATGTAGACAATTCCCGTAGTGCACAGTGCTAAGCTCTTTATTTATATTTATTTATTTATTCATTTTTAATTCCTGTGACGTATTCCAACAGGCTCAAAAGCACCTAACCCAGTGGGCCAGCTGTTCCGTCGATGCAGAAAGAGAGTGCAGCGGTAAAATTTGAAAAGTTCCTAAATGTATATGAATCTCACTGAATGATTCACGTCTGGTTAAATATTTCATTAAAAAGCACATTTTTAAAATGCGATGGTCTATTGGGTGTTACTCATAAAAGAATATAAAATATTAATAATTCCAAATGAATGGAGCGGAGAATGCATAAAATGGTATATATATTCTAGATACTTTAGATGCAAAGCAATTGAATTGTAAGTAAGCTTGGAAAAAATATGAGAATATATATTTGCCCGTGAAGATGAGAAGAAAAAGCAAAGTTCTTGGCACAGTCCTTGAATAACGCAATTATTAATTTCAATTACCTTGTAGAAGTAATAATGACAGTTGAAATTAAGTAGATAACTGTAATTCCTGCACATATCGTGGAAATATAGTTTATTTAGCAGATTGCCTAAAGTCTGGACTATAAGTGAAATATTTTGAAAAAACGAAATAAATACATATATAGCTGCTATTTTTGTGGCTGGCAACATTTAGTTTCAAACATTAAAGAGTTAAGCTTCCATTCATTGGTTATTACAAACCTCTCCCTTGCAGACCATTTCGTTTCGCAGTACAAATAGAGGCTTTTCTTTAAGTTGTCAGACACACAGTAAATTGCTCCCAAAGCAACACTCTTATCTATCTGTTTTACTGAATCATGAACCATAACTTTCTGTTTATTCATCTACAGGCTAACTCGTGCAAATCACACTTGCAAAAGACAATTCTTGAGATTTAAGAAGAATCATACTTTCCCTTAAAAAGCATTTAGCCTCTTCTTTCTTCCCCCATGAATAGTGTTATGAAATTGAATTTTCCGGTTTGGAAATATCCTGTTCATCTTCGATATTTAGGAATCGATCCATCTGGAAAACCTTCCAGAAATAGGTATATATTTGTCAAATACCAATAAACATCCAGATTCTAAAAGCTATGATCTAATCAAGGCATGTTCTAATGATGATCGCAGGATCTAATCGCAGGATTTATATGTTCCTTAAATCTTTAAATACTTTGGAAGTGTATAAATTGAAGATAATTATGTATTGTGTGGTACGCCCTTGCTCTTGAAAGCCATAAAACTGATACGAAAGATTTATTTTTTAACCGTTTGCCGTGTGTTGTATTCAAAGTGCTTATTTGCGTGCATGCGTGTATCATAAAGTATTCGTGATTGAATGCAAATGGGAGTAAATGTGTCTTTTGTTGCCTATAGAGATAATCAATGCAGTAAATAATGCCGCATCATATTTATGACAAGAAAAGTTAGACTATAAATGGAAAGATAGGTTTTTGTTGCCAATAACAAACTGAAATAATATTAGATTGTCCGAAAATCATTTGATAGGGGTGGTGCCTTTTGGCTTTCAAAAGGGTATAAGGTTCTTATGTTAATTAACTAGTTATTATAATTTAAGTCTTTAATATAATTTCTTCTTTCTTTACTCCTGACCTTAATGCAAATTAGGTTTTTATATATTTAAGCTGGGGATTTTGAATGTTTAGATCCGAGCTTCTTGCGGCCGAATTCTGCTGTTAACCAACTCTCGCCAGCTTTGTTTAAGCTTCTAACTATATTCTAGCTTAGCGTCTTGTTTGCCGAAGCTTTAAGATACGCTCCGGTAAAATTCTGAGCCAGCTCAATTAGTCAATTTTTTGGGTAGTCTTCGACAACGTTACTTACATTGAAATTTTAACGTTCTGTCTTGTTAATTTAAATACCCGCAAAGCAGGAGAGTATAAGACAAGCTGCACTTATGCTGTTCAGTTTACGGCTAAATAACAAGGTTATTTTAATCTTCTTCAGTACTTTGTGATTCGCTTAAGACTAACCAACGTTACAAAGTTATACTTCTAGTTTGCTAGCTGTCTGATAAGGTCTGTAGGACTTAGGTGCAAGTTTTCGGTTAAAATAGAGTCTTACAGGAGGAATAAAACCGAAATAATAATTATTCTATTACAGGAAGTAGAGTATTTAACAAATGTTATGGAGAAAGCTGTTTGGGATAAAAGTCATTTTCCGGAATTCAAATCACTCATAAATTATCATACAACTCCAAAAGCCTGGACATTTGCTTTAGGGATGAATACTTCAATACTTTTTAAAGACAATATAGCTTGGATTTTTAATGTTAAAGTTGTAGGGTATTTTTTATCTCTTTTCCGCATGCCTTGGTGGTGTAATTGGAAGCATACTCGATGCGTGTTCGAGCGATCCAGGGTTCGAGTCTCGACGAGTGCACTGCACAGTTTTTGCATTTCTTGCTTCAAAAGAATCTAATGATCCCACAAAATAAACATTGTGTTCGGCAGTGAATCATATAGTTTCCTTGTGGTTTACAGTAAATACACTATAAAAACTGAATTCATCTTTCATAAATTTATACTCATACCTATACTACTTTATGCATTATCATGAAATATAATGGATAAATAAGGTTCTCAATTGTATAAAATGAATTCTCAATAAAATGAAATTATGAAAGAGATATCAAACCGAAAGACGATTTCTCTTTAGCATTATACATTTAGTTTTAAACCCAATCGCTACCTGGTATTACTAATTTTTTCAAACATCTGATCTGTCTTTTCATCATGTTCATGAAAAACTTTTGTAGTCTGTTATTGAGCTATTTGTGAAGAGCAACTTAAACTTCAGTATCAAATGAAAAGCCTTGATTTCCTGAAGCCTTGATCTTTCGATTCTGAAAGTAAAAAAAATCGAAAGAAAACTTTCACTTTTGCCATTGTTTTGTATCTTTATATTTAACGCAGTGTAAATTTGAATCGTTTTGAGACAAAATCAAAATTTCTCCTTTCAGGCCTTATTCTGCAAACGCAATATTCGAATAGTTACAAGATCTTATAAGATCTTCTGGAACTAATCATTTTCCTTTTAAATAGAAATGTGTTAACTATATCCTTTGTATCCGTAAATGATGAGCATGTATTTCTGTTCAAAAACTTGAATAGAAATTTCTCTACATTGAAAATTAATTTGAATTTCTCTACATTAGAAAAACCTCAATGACTATATTTCACAACTTGCATTTTGTTCACATCCATGCGATAATCAACCATGAATACTATATTACGTCTACTTTTATAAATTTTGATCAGTGAGTAAATGTCCAGTGCCAAAGCCTTTATCACTCATCTCTACTTTACTATTCAATTCACAGGTAGTAATATCAATTTCTACTCCGGAAGGTTAAATAGCCCGGCTTCGCCAGAAATGCGTTGCAATAAGAGATCTTATTTTGTAGAGACATTAGGATATGTTTGGAAGCAGGTGTCGTAAAAAATGAGCAATACCTTCGCCGGGACTAGAACCACGTACCTCTTAAATACGCGCCGAGCTTGCTGACCACTACACCACGAAGGTACGCGAAGAAGGTGGGAGAAATACCTTATATACTCCCCCTTTTAAAGAGATATTGGGAATAAGAGGACCCAATGACCAACTCCCGGTGATGGAGAATCGTCATCCACTACCTTTTTTAGTTCGGCCGCCACTGTAGAGAAATTAGGAATTTTTTTAAAGCAGTTGAGAGGAAAAATGACTAATGCCCTCGCCAGGACTCGAACCACGGACCTCTTGATACGCGCCGAGCGTGCTGACCATTACTCTACGAAGGCAGGCGAAGAAGGCTGGAGAAATACCTTATAACTTAACTAATCAATCTACACAGTTGACGTTTATGCGGGGAAAATAAACAGGAAATGCAAATTAGAATACTAGACGATCTATCGAATAACTCTTGTAACTGTATCAGCAACATCACTTCCCAAATAAAAGTCTAAAAATGTTGTAAATGCATCAAACTTATGTCTATTAAATTCGAAATTTCTTTATCTTCCACATGAACTGATTGTCATAAAAGACAGCTCTTTTAAAAAATGTAATAATTTCTTTACATTTTTAATATTCTTTTAAAATTTCCTTTTCGATTAATTTCAGATTCCATTTTTCTAGTTGCAAAAACAGCATCTCCTTACCTACACGTATCCAAGGTAATCCATAAGTTGCGAGAAACGTCCAAACGTTGAAGATATTACAAAATTTATATTAATGACAAATTGTTTCCACAGATGGAATCGCTACATAATATTAAGTAATATATCACTTGAAATTTCAATCGCAATCTGTACTGTTAGCTTTAAAAACCACTTTTCTTCCTGTGAAATGAGTTTTCACAAGCAGAACGAATTTTTATTCTTGACAGCGATCACAAAGATTTTACAGTTAAAATCCAAATTTTGAGATTTTTAAAAACTACATGCTGAACTGGATTTAAAATATTGCTTTCGTACTAAGTTATCATTTTCTTGAACTATTATTCTGAAATTTCCGAGAAATTTGACTAATAGTATTTGCAATCAACTAACGAGGAAACTGAATGTGAAAAGATCTTTTGTGAAACATATCTTAGGAATAAAATCACAGGAAAATATACTGTGAATCTATCACTAAGAGAAAATTTTCAATAAGTTGAATCTAAAATTTTGGCTACAACGCGATTAGAAAATTTATGGAAAAGATTGGATAAAACTCCAGAGTTTAAAACACTTTACACTGATTTTATGCATGCATATCAAGGTTTAGTATATACGCAGAATATTTAATTTATACGTAATTTAAATTAGTATATAATTTTTAATCATGGAATGTTCGAGGAAGACAGCACCGCAACAAAGCTACGTATTGTCTCTGATGCATTTTTGATGCAAATAAAAAGCGAAAAAATTCCTTATTTTCTCTCCCATTTAAAGATTTATCAGAAAGGGAGGAGACCTAGTCACCAAATCCTCGTGGCGACGAATTTTCGTTCACTACCACCTTAGAGCGATTAGGTATTAATCGAAGCAGCAAACAGGGTAAATTAGCAGTGACTTAGTCGAGATTCAGACACTGGACCATCCGTTTGCTAAATGTGCATGCGACCAACTACACCAACGGAGGCATACAGTGGGAAAGGGCAAAAATCCGTGTAATTAAAGAAGTGAAAAATCCACTTGGACTTCAAAATGGGATTATGCTGTGGAAATAATAGTCATATCAAACGCAAGACAGTGACGTACATTGCTATACGTATTTGAGTTTCAGCATAATGTTGAAAAACTATTATAGGTCGGAACACTTATAGTATGGTACTATCTGCTTACACGATGAGACGAAATCTGCTGCGCCGAAAACTCTGTGCAAGCATTCTTTTACATAAGTTTCCTTTGGCAAAGAACCATCAGTGATTTGGTCTACAGTTGGCTCATGAATAAAGACGTGAAGACTGGAAGCAGGTCTTTCTTTTTTCCTGGTGAACAACGTTTTGACCTGCACTAAAACAATGGCGGCATACGCATTTTAGAGTACTCTGGTGATAGCCATTTTCTAGCATACAATTAAGAATGGTATACTGGACTCGCTGGATGATAAATAGGTTAGGTTAGGTTAGGTTATTCAATTATGGCAAAGCACACGAGGGCTATCTGCCTAAGGGGAGGGATGCTTTCGTGGAGGACTTTCTAAGGGAAACTGGCTCGTATACACGTTACACATGGGGAAAACCACGAAAACGCCCATGCAGCCAGCCCGTTCGCGGGATTCGAACCTCGGACCGAACTACCAGTGTTCAGCGCTTTACCGCTTGGCCGCTGGTGGGCGGATGATAAATAGACCTCACAGAATAGGTTACCATTTATTATCATATGCGACCCTGGCTGCTGGAAACTGCGGTTATTATCAACAGCAAATGCTATATCAGTTATGTCGAAGAAGCTGTTTTTAAAATTGCAACTCTAATATATGGTTATATACTTTATTCGGCACACTACTAGATGTTATATTTTTTTAATAAGGACGACTCCCGACCACTTGTTGCTCAGAGTATTATAATCTTCTTCGACTGCATTTATAAAATAATATGTATGCCCTTTACAAATTTGACAGTTTGACTGGCAAAGTCAGTTTTGACAGTTATTCACGTGTTTTAAAAAACTGAAACTGGAATAAGATGTAAAGACAAACTGATGAAGCTTTTAATTGTTTGCACAATTATGCCGATAACTGAAGAGCCAATATGATTCGTAAGCTCATTTTGAAGTAGTTCACAATTTAGCTCGCTAATTTACTCAGTCGTGACACTGACAACTAACCATTTCAGTATTCCTAAACTTGAGGCTAATATAATAATGATAAGAAGCAACAGAAATAATATTTTTATGGTGTGAGATAAGCTCTTAAACAATGCACTCCTAACCTTTTTCTTACGTGGCCGAAGGCGACGAGGTTCGTGTTGCTCTCCCGAAACCTGTCCCGATATGGCATTAACGTATTTTCCATTTCATAAATAGCATAAGCTGGTTGCAAAGCAATTATGTGTTGAAAAATGAACGATAACATTAGATTTAGAATGATAAGCAATAACACTAGCCCAAAGCAGATCGTAGTTACAACTCTAATAAGGATTCAAGAGGTGGAATTTCAACCACGGCCGTCGTGAGGTTGTAGAGTGGAGTACGCAGGCAAAATCCATCTGCACGCCTTCTCTTTTGGCTTCTATGAAAATTATCGATACAATGTTTAGGAGCTGATGATTACGTCATCATATATTTCCTTCAATTCAGATAATTACACAGGAATCAAATAAAATTCATATGTCATGATAGGGCATTAATTACTAAATTTTTCCAACATCCATATTCGCTTAATAGCAAAGTGTCTGAAATGGCTTAATAATTGGGATTTGTGGGCCTAAAAAACGTAACATGCAATACATCTGTTTGATACTGACTTAAAATTCGAAAATCAGATGCCAATCTCGCATTTTACAATAAACATAATATTACCCATGTAATTTTACGGTTCTGTTAAAATGCATTGTTATTGAATGCGATTTCTAATTTATACTATCTGCGTATCTGCCTGTATTTACATAACGGCTGTTAATGCAATTGTGTTTGAAATTTGGACCAAATGAAGTATTTTGAACGTACCTTTTGACAACAGAGTAGGAGCCGATTCTCACATTAAAATTCTAGCGTCGAGGAACCATTTTTCCCTCTCTTCCTCGAAAGAGAACAAGTATCCGATCTCCACCTTTTCCCATGCTGCTTCCCCCTGGAGGCACTTATACACATTTCATGACCCAGCGATCAAATTATTCTCACGCCCATTGTAGGGCGCAATGGCGAGAAAAAGACAGACTAAGCAATTTACTGCTCCGGCGCTTCACAGATTTCATTAATTAATCATCTCCGATTCGACACCTTCTTTGTTGAAAATCAAACGCATTTCATCCGGCACACGATTTAGCCTTCCGGCTTCCTATTAATGGGCAACCGGAAGTGCTGATGCGGAACACCCATCGCCTTCCTGAACTCTAGTGTGGAGAACCAAATTTATTACTGGAACTGCCCTGGACAAATACAACTCTAATTCATATAAAACTGAAGTCAACTGCACTCATTAATAGTTAATTACACGTAAATTATCATCCATCTGAAATTTATTCTTGTTGCTCAATTTTCTAACATTGAATATGACGCATTTCTCTAAACTAAGACATAAAACTAAACTAATAACTAGTTTCTTCTTCTTTTTTTTTTTTTGAAACATTTTTTTCGTTATTCTGTATAGTTTTTTTTTAAAAAAGCTATTTATAATAACAGATATTAGATGTGTGTTAGAGAAGAAAATGGAACACCAAATATTAAAATGGTGAACTCCGACTGGTCTTCAGCAAAATAATTTTACATAAAATCCTTTTTTCTTCGCGATTTAATTAGAAAACGTTGCTGCTCTCTTTCTTCTGCCCTATTTGTCATTTAAAAATCTAATTATGATTTAATATTAAATGCTTTTTCTTCTATTGTTTTCGCAATAATACATATAGTTGTTTATTTACTTGGTTATTTTTATTTATTATATTTATTTTATGTTTATCTTTGTACTTTTTTCTCCCTTAAATATTATTCTGATTTTTTTTTTATTTTAGAGAACTTACGATTGTCCTTTTGGTTCTTAGTTTTAGTTTCTTCAGTTTTAGTTCATCAGCAGTTATACAATGTTTACTTATATGTATCAGTCTTATCAATGACAATTGTCTTGATTTTACTCTTATTTATTACACAATTTTTATTTTAGAAATATGATTAACAGATATGTCTAATTGACAGCAAAATCTAATTTGAACAATTAAATTAAATAACCCATTTAAAACTCATGCACATGACAAAGCTTCACAGATGCATATTTGAAAAGCTTATAAGAAATGTAACTATTTTATTCCTACTTTAGCAACATTATAAATCATTCAAAGCGAATCACATTTTATACCCTTTCGTAATCAGTATATAAAAGAGGCATTTAAATTTTTGAAGAAGCAAAATACAACTTCCAACTAAACCAAATAATGGCTGTATTATAGTTCCATCCAGGTACTAATTATGAAGTATATTTTTAATAACTACGCTTCTCTAATAGCAGTATTGTATTTCAGGAAATAGTTTATCATAAAATAACGCAAAAAAATTCTAAACAAACAGAAATTTATATCTGTTTTACATATTCTCGTCTATATAACTGTTGAAACTTAATAAGAATAAAGTAGGAATTAATTAGAAGATAATTAGGGTTAAATTTTGAATTTCCCATTCCGGAGTATAATTGTATAATGAAAATATGATCAGTATTTCCTAATATTCTCAGATGATCCAAGAACGTACATCTCGTAAATTGATATACCAAATTTTCGAACAAGACTTCATAACAATAATTTTTATTTTCTAATTTGTATTTTCTGTGTATCTAAATAATCTACGTCTACGTTTATACTACTGTTTCAAATGGAATTTCTAATGCAGAAAATTTACATAAAACGTAGCTGTCATATATATATTAAACAAAAGTAATTAAAAGTAAATTAAAAAGCCTATGACTTGCGCTAAAGCTGCAAAGGAATAAACCAATAATTCATATATATATG
>KK122274.1:297539-311387 GCA_000611955.2 Stegodyphus mimosarum
ATTGTATTTATTTTATATTATTTTTCAATTTACTATTCTTGTAATTTTTATGAAGTTTAGAATTAGTTTTTTTAGTTTATTTTGGTTTGCACGCATAATTCGTGTCGGGGAAATACCTATATAGATTTGGGATTGTAAATTACTTTGGCTATGTAATTTTAATTGATACCTTTGTTTCCTATAGTGCATTTGCTTTCTAAATTTCTCGAAAATTCCTAAATTATTAAATTTCTCTTTCAAACATTTCGCTACTTTTGGTCTTGTGTAATTCTTAACCCATGCCTATACGTTCATCATCCATATAACTGAGTGATTGAAGAGTTAGGTTTGGGGTCAACTTCCCTTGAAAAGATTTGTCTCCTGCCTGCTCAACAATTATTCACTTTATGCAAATTAAATTTAGTTTTAAAAATATTTTTAAAGTTTATAAATGGAATTTTTAGATTGTATTATATTTTTTCATGTATTTGCATGCTTGCACTTTATTTCCTTATGCTTTCTGAATTTGAATGATATTCCAAATTATTTCGCAGCAATAACTAATCATTTTATTTTGTTTGCAATTGAATTTACATAACTTAAAATTTTAATTTGCTTTATATGAATGAGATAATAATATTATATTTGTTAAATTTATATATATATATATAACAAAGATATATATATATATATATCAAATTTTTACAATTCCCAACATAAAGATCATTACTTTTATCAGGAATTACTCAAAATTAATTCTATATTAATGAGAAATACTTACTTGTGGCTCCTTTTAAAAGGTGATTGGGAGGATTCGGAGGGCGGCCTAAAAAAGCCCTCTTCATAAACGCTTCCTTTACCGACGGGAAATCGCTGAGCACTAGACATGATCTTTGTCCAAGATTCAACCTGTAATTAAAATTTATGTTTCAAGTTTACGCCTCAGCTAAAGATTTCTGTTCATAGAAATAAAAAGCTGAATATATCGATTACTCGCAGATCTAACATTTGTGGAAAAATTCCTTAAATACGAAAATAAAACTCAAGAGGTCAATTTTTTTATTTAAAAAATAATAAAATATTGTAGGAACAGATACTCACAAAAATTATCTCCATTCGGAGAAATAATTTAGGGAATATTCATAATATCAAATTAATACTGTGCATTAATTATGCTTGTTTCAGTAAAATATTCTATATGCTCCTGCTACGCGTTTTAATATGTATTAGATAAACAGAATGAAAAGATTTCATCAAACTGCAACATGCTTATTGTTAACAAATAAAATAAATATGCAAGGAATTAATATGTTACGCAGTTTAAATTTAGACAACAACAACAACCAATTTTAGTGCTGATTTTGAACAAAAATCTATTGGTTTCGTGGGCGATTAGATACAGGTCCTCCTTTACGCGAAGGAAAAATGTTTTTGCTCCTGAAAATGAAGGACCTATGTCATAACGCTCTTGAAATCAATAGAGGTTTAAAAAAATCTAAGCCAAAATAAAAAATTTTTCGGAGGGGGGCGAAAAGGAAGCTAGATTTAAATTTTACACTGGCGTGATTCTCTACAATTTGATGTTTCCAAATATTTAAAGTTTCATAAAGGAAAGTAAGAATTTAAAGTCCCCCCAGGGAGCGTTCCTCCTGGGGGCTCTCCATCATAATTGGGGACGGAAATGAGCGAAGTCGTATTTTCGCCTATATGATGTTCAAGGCTTTTTCCACCGACAGGCGCAATCTTGCACTCCTTGCTATGATGAATTTGGTGGGCTTGTTCTGATGTTTCTGTCAGGCAAATGATAAGTCACAACAACATAGTTTATATCACATTAATATATTTAAATATTTCGAAATCAGTATTACCTTCTTATAATTGTACTTTTTATGTAGAGAAATAGGAAACTGACAACGCATTTGTTGCCTTAATTTTGTAAGCACTAAACATATCGTTAACTTTATTTTAATCACTTAATTATTACAAAAATGCTTCACCCTTACTACTTCTTCTTAATTACTTACGAGAGTTCTTTGAAACTGATTTGATCCAAAAATCAGATCCACAGAGTCGTATTTTGGGTTTAGCTATAATTCAGCATTCTGAATTTCAGAATTAAAGAATAATTTAGATTTTAGAAAACCATACAATAAAATATTTTTGAGGCCACTTCAAAGAGCTCTAAATCAATACTTAAGAATCTTAGTGTTTGCTCAAAGAACTATAATGAAGTGATGAAATGTTCTGACGTAAATGTACCATCGTTTTCACTCAGATGCAAATCCTGAGTTGAAATCAAAAATATTTCAGCGTCATTTCGAAAATCTGTGATCTCGTTTGCGTAAAACGTAGAATTATATTTATTTAGAATGTATTATTTAGAATTTATAAAATGAAAGTGTCTGCTATGTTATTTATATTATTTAGAATGCATAATATGAAAGTGTCTGCTATGTTATTTATATTATTTAGAATGTATAATACGAAAGTGTCTGCTATATTATTTATATTATTTTATATTATTTAGTTCCACTATTGTATTATAATAATAATGCTGACCAAAATTTTGCATATTTATTTTATGTTTGTTTAAAAAATATTGCAGAAAAGAAGTATTCAATACTTGTAGGGCAAATACCAGGAAGAACTGTATCGGGGCTATTTCTAAATACTGAAAGTCTAACTCTCACCAGTCAAATGATATTTAAAAGCTGTGACGTTAGATATTAACGCTGGTAACTGAACTAAATGGTGAAAGCACTCAGACACAAACATATAACTTAGATTTATTCTACCTCACACCTGGGAGGGATAAATTAAAATATTACAAAACATACTAATCGCTTGGTATAATTTAGACTTGGAAGAGAAATAATTATGCAATTACAGTCTCTGTATCAACACATCTAATTACCTTTTAATGAAGGCTGCAACCTAATTGTTGGCAACTAAAAGCTAACTCACCTTAATTTAACAACAAATATCTTGACATTCTAATTCCTTAACAGGAAAACGTAAGAGGCTTATAGCCAACGTTGATTGATCTGTAACACTCATACGGTTACGAACTTTTTCGCTAAGCTTATACTAAACTGCCTGTCATTCAGATCTGCACAATTCTGTGAAATAACACGTCCGAACAAAATAAGGTATACAGGAACGATACAGATAAATTACGCCTGAATGAGTTAGTGAATCTCAACTATAATACCACAGATTTACATAAATTTTGTATCTTCCATACAAGAAATATTAGATTTTCTTCTTAAACCATTGTTCAATTTTTCATCTGAAGTCCTAATCTGTGTTAAATAATTTGGAGTTTAATATGAATGACACTTTTTCGTAAGTAACTTTCCGATAAAAACTAGAGAGCATGCTTCAAATTGTGCACTGGATTAGTAGATATTGTAGAAATTAGTTCGAGACGAATAAGAGAAACAACTTTGAAATCAGCTCATTTAAGAGCTATTTTATATAAATGGCGTAAAATTACTGAGTAAAATTTTACTCTCTGCCCTGAACATTCAGAAACTAAACACTCTGGAGCGTTTTAAAGTTTTCTTTTCTAAATAACTCTTATGTTTTAGAATTGATGTGTCAAATTTGAGGATAACACCTCAACAACAGAAATAAAATGACTATATAAAATGATTTATAAAATCATGCTAAATTTATGCAAATTCCTGTTAGGGATTTTCTTTACATTGAAAATTCTGTAAACATAAGCAAGTAAACGAATATCAAAGTAACACTCCAGCGTCAGAATTCAAAAGTTTTAAAATTAAGCTCCTTGAATAAATTTAAAAATAACAAAAGAATAAATAAACAACATGTGTATAAAATTTCTGTTTCTCGGTGAGTTGAAGTTTACAAAATAAAAGAACTGTAAACTACTTTTAAACTTCTTTTCAGAATGTTAGAAGACTATCATGTCCTTGGAGACATTATGACTGACGGAAGTCAAACACAACGCGACACAATCATGCTTTTTTACCATCTTTATCTTCATTGTTGATGGAAAGCTTTCCATTTTCAGCCCTAAAAGATAAAAAAAAATTACCAGACACTAACGAAATACCTGTTTTCGCGATGTTGATAACACATTCTGAAAACCCGGAAAGATAAAATGACAAAATGTCCATCCTCAAGCAGGGACTCGACCTACTTTTGGGAGTGATTACTGAAGACTGATGGCTTGAAGCGAATGTTCATATCCACTCCCCTTTTGCAATTTTTTTCGAGTAAAATCGATTGTTAGTCTATCAGATGAAGGGTCATTGGCACCTCAAGCATTTATCTTCGTATATGCTTTTAATTTGTAAACAAAATGCTGCCTGTTCTGGTATCTGAAGCAGCTTATCTCGGGACACACGTGGTTGCACAAAAACTTAAATTTCACAGTTTCCTTGTTACGAAATTATCATTAGTGAAGTTGCTTATCTGAAGTGGCAACAGCACTGCTTTCCGCTTTAAAAAGATTATGGATTTTATATCCAGGGTCTTAACGAGCAGCGGCTGTATTTTACGGCACGAAAACATTCTAAACTATTTTATAAGTAGCATAATCATCACGGGAATTCTTCATATCAGTTTTCATGAGCCGGCTAAGCTGACATTCTTCCTTCGCACATTCAATTAGCCCTTGTTTTTATCACTTGTTTAAAATAAGCGGAATTAATTATTTTCGTGTATAAGACATTTTTTACGTGGAGCAGAAATGAGATATTTTGTTCACATTTAATTCCGGCGGGTAATGTTCTTTCTAAATAATAGGTACGCATTAAATCGACAGCTTTGCTTAACAAGAAACTATCCCTGTTTCCCTTATATTAGTTACATTTGTTTCTAAAAAATTGCTTAAAACGCTTGATCAGATATTATGTAAAATTTAATCAGTGATATGCTTAAAATAACATCTCTGTAAGAAGCTGAAACTATTTTTTAAATGTCGAAATTGGTTCATTCAAAAATTATCGAAACAATACATATTATATTTTTATATTCAAAAATAATTTATATTATATCTTTCTTCAATTACATATTTTCTACACAACAGTAATACGCTAGATAGAGTTCTGAGCTATTATTTTACAGAACAACGGTGAGTTAGCGATTGGGAATTCTGACAGTTATAGCTCGAGGAATCATAATTTCAATAATAAGCTCTGCTATCTAATTTAACTCAAGGACAGCTGTATAAATGAATTAATTTATTAACATTTGTCTTTACATGGATATTTGTTGTTGCGATTATTGCTTATTTTAAGTCCTTGATCAACAATATATAAAAAATTTACAGATAATATTTCGTTCTACAGCTGAAAGTCAAAATAAAGAAATCTCTTGAGATCGCAGAGTTCAGTGACACCATTGATGATAACTCCATTTGTTATCTGACGAGAACAAATTCTTTTATCTTTCCTCTGTTTTCCAAGTGTCTTTTAAAAGGTCGTTATGTCATAATAAATATTTCGATTTAAGGAATTTAAAGGATTCCTGCTTCATTATGAGGAAATGCTTTTCTAGTTTATACTTAAAAGTTGACGATAGCATTCTTTTTTTTTACTTAGATGTAAGCTCATTTAATGGCAATTTTGGGTAAATGATTACGGTTATTTTTAAAAACGCTTACTAAGAAATATCTTGATTTTTTTGCAAAAAATGTCAATATTTCTTCTTTTACTTTGTAAGCATCTTAAGCTTGACTAATGTTTATTTTAAAACTTTACTATCATCTCTTATTTTCCTCTTCCGGCCGGAATTAAAGCGTGAATATGCTTATGCAAATTGTACTTGCTAACGCTTAAGTACTTAAGTTGTGACTTTTTGCCAAGAGCGTAATAGAACGAGAGAGAGTGAGCCATCTTGCCACGAGCCTTCGCGCGAGCTTGCCATCAGTTACTGTCCGCCTTTAAGGCCAGAGGTTTTAGTCCTCTTGAAAGCTAAAGACGTGTTGTAGTTTTCCGCAGTTTCCGTACTACAAGACGTAGTAATTTAAAAGGCAAGTCTTAGTGCTAGTCATCTGTGTAAAATATTAAAAGTTAGCTCTTATTTAAATTTTATTTAGTTAGTAGTCTTATATTCTTTTACGTTCAGACCACAAGTGGTTGGTCTTTGTATCCCGGAGTGCGGGAGCGTTTGTGAAACGAGGAAACAAATAAAGGGTAATTTTAACCCTTCTCATCTTGTCGTCTTTGCTACACTCCATATGACAGAGTTTGCAGTCAACTCACTGTTCAGTCAGGATACGTCATGTGCACCAAACAGATAAAAGATATACCAGTCCTGATATCTTTATAACTCAAATTGTTTTTATTTTAAAAAAGTGTTATATTTTTTCCCAACTTTCAAAGTATAGGATAGAAATAAGCACTTCCTTAACACATATTTAGAATTTAGTTAGCTTTATTTCTAAATAGACTATTTAGTTATTTCAATTCTTTTTGCACCTTAGGTGACGTTCTTGGTAATAATAGGGTTAAAATGACCGACCACTCCCGATAAATGTTTAGCTATCAAAGTGTCCGGTCAGTGGAAAATTTTAATTCTGAAATTCATCCCATTTAAAATGAAAACTTTGTAATTTAATTGGTTTAATAGATCTAAAATTCTTACGTATATCTTGAATTCACAGATAGGATATACAGAGGCGGATTAAGAAATGAGGGGCATACTTACCTAAACTTTTATGGACCGCCCTCCAGACACAGGGAACGTATTTCTTTCAATTCCAAAATTTATTTGGTAGCCCTAACGCAAAGCGACTACGTGGTTAACGTGGATACGACTTCAATCCGCAACCACATAAATCCGCTGCTGAGGACCTAATTCAATTAATACCTTAATCAAAAAAATATCGATACCATATTGCGTATGTGAAACTCAGTTAACGGTACCCATTCCTTTTTCTTACTACGTGTTAATTATTAACTGTATGTGTAACACTAAAGAAAATATTCTATTACACAACTTTTATTAGAATATTAGCGTTTATTAGAATGTTTCAATAGTTCTCAAATTATCTACACTCACGTTTGTGAAAATTGCAACACCATGAAGGACTTACGCGAGTGAGCTGAAATTTTCAGGAAATGCAAAGTAGCGCATGATATGCAAATGATTAGAATTGCAAATCCGTAGCGCATGCGTATGCTGAGCAGCGCCCTCTGAACGGCTGATGGATCCGAATAAATAGACGGCTGTAGCGGGGCGTGTATGGTTATCGGTGGTTATCTGCTAGTGGTAAACGTTAACTCAATCTGTACTTATGCCTCGTCGACGAAAGAGAGCGAGATTTGAACAACTTACAGAGTTTGAACGAGGGAGAATCATCGGCCTTCGTGAAGCTGGATTGTCGTATCGTGCAGTAGCCTCTCGTGTGCAGCGTAACAGCAGCACAGTGATGCGCGTTTGGAAGCAGTGGACGGACGAGTGTCGGACAACTCGGAAATCCGGGAGTGGACCCCGAAATGTGACGTCAGCTCGCGATGATAGACACCTGGTCCGCATGGCGCGGACGGACCGTACAGCTTCCTCTAGACAATTGGCAGCACTGTGGTCAATAGCTACAGGTGTTTCATTGTGTGCTTCATCAATTCGTAGACGTCTGCTGCAGTGTGGACTGCGCGCACGGACTCCTTTATACAGGATCCCCCTAACGCACGACCATCGCCGCCTGCGGCTACAATGGGCCAATCAGCATAGAGACTGGCGTGCTGATTGGCAGCATGTCGTGTTTTCTGACGAATCCCGCTTTAATTTGTGGTACCATGATGGCCGCATTCGTGTCAGACGCTATGCCGGTGAACGCCACCTTCCGGAGTGCATTATCGAACGCCACAGTGGACGAACACCCGGAGTTATGGTCTGGGGCGCCATAGCATATCATAGACGATCTCAATTGCTACGAATTGTGGGCAATCTGAACAGCAACCGGTATATCCGTGAAGTTCTACAGCCCGAAGCTGTTCCCTTCCTTCAAAGCTTGCCAGGCGCTGTATTTCAACAGGACAATGCCCGCCCTCATACTGCTCGGATTGTTAAATCCTTCTTTGCAGCGCAGCAGGTACAGCTTCTTCCTTGACCTGCGTGTTCCCCGGATATGTCGCCAATTGAACATGTGTGGGATGTCATTGGTCGGCGTCTTGCTCGTGATCCTCGTCCTGTTGCGTCTGCAGACGAACTTTGGGTACGCGTACAAACGATATGGAATGCTCTTCCTCAGTCAGACATTCAAACTTTGTTTGACTCCATGCCACGTCGTGTAGCAGCACTTATTGCGGCGCGTGGTGGCCACACAAAATACTGATTCTGATCTGTTGTTCTTGTTTGTTTGCTTTGAACATTTAATCATTTATTTGTACCACTACCACTCAACTGTGTATTAAATTGCATTCAATTATGACGATTCCTTCTTGGTGTTGCAATTTTCACAAACGTGAGTGTATAATGTTTCATATGATATGTTATGTTTGTACAGTTCTCCCATATCAAATGCAATAAAATGCAAGGGAACGAATTGTGAGAGAATTTTTTTTTCTGCATTATCCTCCTGATTACACAGGCCCCCTTAGATTTCAATGTCTTTCACAGTTCTCATTTTAAAGGTAGAGCTCTTGTAGAGAAACATATTTATGTGCTCTACCAGAATATTTAAGTGTTATATTTAGCATTACTACACTATTATATTTTATAATATTTTTGTAATATTTTTCTATTTTTACTCCGTGTAGTAGAGCATATAAATATGTTCTACTTTAAAAGAAACTTGCTTTTTTGAATTTCGTCAAAGAACATATTTATATGCTGTACTATACTATATCCCATATTTTTATACAGATTTTGATCAGAGTTAGCTATTTAGTTTTAGCAGGTATTAAAACCTGTGGACACGAAGAATAAAACCTACAGCGCCATCGTTTTAAGATCAAGATATATTATATTGCTTTATTTATTTATTTCGTTCTAAAATATATCTCAGGTTAAACCACATCAATTTCAGCTATGAATGAAGCTAGAGGCTTCAAAAAACTTCATTCTAAATGTTTCTAAATACCTTTAGCCGAGGGCATATAAAATGAAGAAATCCGAGTGAGCGAGATTTCTTATACAAATAAGTTGCAAAAGGAGCATTAGGGATAATTTAATTTTAGGTACCATTCTGTTTAGAAAATTCCATTGCTTTCGTGAAAATGAAACGATGTTAAGTCCTGTTTTTCAAAATTTGAACGTATTCCATGTTTAAAAGCCTAAAAGAACTAAGAAGGAAAATGTCCGATTGAATTAACAAGCGATAAATTAGACAAACTTCGTTTTCTGGATGTTTCTAAATAATTTTAGTTGAGGGTTTTAGTTCTAAAACATTTTAGTTGATATACAATGGAGAAATGCATAATGAGCGATATTTGTTATGCAAATATGTTGTACAAATGTTTTAAAATTAGTGAAACGAAACATAATATGACCAAAATCAATATCACAGATAATGCCATATTTTGAAGTCTAAGCAGGAGAATAGACGAAAATTTCGGTTATAAAGTTTCATGCTTTTACAGTTTTTAATTTGGTAGAGCTACCACCATTTATGTTATTCGCACATTGCTACATCATGAAGGCACATGCAACAAACGTCAAATTTGAATAAAATGTACTACATATTGGGATGTACAAATGATAGCATTCCAGCGCATGCGCACAGAGCAGGTATGACTAACGCAAAATGCATTGTGTATAAATGGGAAGACTGCACAACGAGTTTCTGTTTTGAAAATTACATTAGGATATTGGTTGTTTGTGTAAAAATCGTTTTATGCATCATATAAGAAGAAGACATTCCTACCAGCATGTGTCGAAATTCCACTGTATCATAATCGAAGCCTATTGGAGGGAATCACACACGACTGTTAGACGAATATGCAATCGATGGTTCAAGAGGGTTATACTAAACGCCACGCAGGGTCTCAGCACCAAGGGCCACTAATGCTGAAGAGAACAAACCTGTTATCTTCTCGTTCTTGCAGAATCATACTGCCACGCCATGTGTCTTGAGCAGGAACTTGGCTCACGAGCAGAACAACAAGTGTTCGTCCGCACAGTGCAACGATGTCTACAGTACCACGGCTTACCATGACGCTCAGCAGAGACAGGCACGCCTACAATGGTGCAACGGACGTCAAGATTGCATATAGGAGAAGTACCACGTCGTCTTTTTTGGGCGAATGCCGGTTCTGTGTGCAGTAACATTATAGACCTATCCGTGCAAGGAGGTACTGAGGAACATTGAAATACAATAGTGTAATAAACATTATGAGCTTGCATTCATCATCATAATACATGTTCAGTACCTGGTTCTGGTATGAAATGCGACTAGGTGCACATTCCGGTAATTTTTCCCTTGAACTATTAGACTATTTTCCCTTGAAAATTCAGAATCCTTCGGCGGAATCGGCAGCTGTTATTCTTATAAAATATTTCTATTATTACCATTAAAAGTTTTCATTAAATTTCATACATATTGCAACTTTTGCTTTTTACAATTTGCACAACATTCATTAAGTTCTAAACTTTTAAAAATTTCCCATTTTCTTCGTATTTTATTTTTAAAATATCCCACTATATTAGTAATTTCTTATCATTTCCTAGGAGATAAACAAATTGAAATTAATGATTAACGTATGCATACATATATATTTATTTCACTTCAATCCTGCACCCATAGGTAGGACGGGTTTGAAAAATTTTGTTTTTAATTTTTAGCCTATTATTATATTTCTTTATATATATATATATATGTATATATATATATATGCTTAATTTTAGAAAGTAGTACTAGAATATGAGAGATCTATTTGGTCAAGAATCTTGCGCAAAATTTTATACAAGCTTTACATAAAGCTATTTTTTTTCGCTTGTGTTTTAATTTTATAATTTTAAATTTATGGCAGGCGCGTCGGGAAAAGAAGAGATAAAAATTGAGACCAACTGTAATATTTTGTAACAACTTTTAATTTTCTCTGAATGTAAATACGTTTCAGTCTCAATTATTGCCGTTTGACGAAACGCGTAACGGTATTTAGCTGGATTCGAATTTGTCACGCTTTTCCCTTGATAAGTCCGTGATGAACCTCGAGTCGGGCTAAATTGCCATTTCCTGCCATTCTTTGTAATTTTAGCTTGTGCTTTAAATATGCTATTAATTTTTACGTGTTTTATTTTTTTTAAATGTTGAGTTTTTTTTTTCATACCAACATTTAGCTTTTTTTTTTCGATTACTTTTACTATTTTAGTAATTGATTATTTGTTCAAAGTATTTTTACACTCTGGAACTAAAGTATCAAATTTACTTTTAGGCGATTGCTTTTAGGATTTTACTCCTTCTTCTAATCTTTATATATATGCTTATATATATATATATTTCTTTATATATATATATGTTTATATTTATATGTTTCTTTATATATATATAATAAAGTTGTTGTGCGTGTTTTACAGCTGCAGATCTAAATGTTTAAATGTTTAACTTTAATTATGTTAAAAATGAGATTTTAACCACCATCTAGAGATTTTTGGGAAAGGCGAAATGCTTTCCTTGAAGTATGTTAGCCTGAAATTCTCTAGTAAATGAAAATTAACGACTCACTTACATGCTGAAATTCATCTGGAAGCAAGTTTCGCAAAACAGACCAAGCACTTAAACTTATGAAACTCCAATTCTAACCGTTATTTACGACACCTCACTGTTATGCATAAAACTACAGCTCTCTGTTCTCCGCTTAAATTCCATACGATATTTTTTAATTAGTGATATTACTGCAGGAAGAAGTTTTCCTTTAATACAGAAACACAATGATAATACGATTCTTTTAATATATCTGTTACAAAACAAAAGTTCCAGTAGTGAAAGTAAAATATAATTTTTTAAAGCATATTCTTATGAAGATAAAAAGCAGAAAATGATCTGCAGTTCTTCAAAATTGCAATTGTTGGTTCTAGTAGAAACCAGTTGTTGCTGTGTTGTGACTTATCTTACTTGTTTGACGGTAATATCAGAAGAAGCCCATGAAATTCATCGTGGCAAGGAGAGCAAAAATGCGCCTGTCGTTGGCAAGACCCTTGAGCACCTTACACGTGACAGTACGACTTCGATAAGCTCTGCCTCCCCCCAGTTTTGATGGAGAGCACCTGTGGGGGGGGGTACGGATCCGAGGGTCTCCCACCCCTCGTCCCCTACCTTCAGCCGCTCAAGAGGACGGTCTGTTCGCCATATATTTAGAGTGCCTCTGTGTAACAAAGACATTATTCATTTACAAACATACATGCCTCCTCCGCGATTCGAACCCGGACCCTTCGATACTGCAGTAGGCTCTCCTAACTATTATACCGTCTAGTAGAAACCCTCAGCTTAGCGTCGCTAATAATGGAATGGCTTATGCTACGTATACAGTGTGTTCATTTTAAAACATGTACAAAATAAAATCATTATTTGAGGCTTGTATTTCCATCATTTGGTTAGCTTCAATTATGTCCACTGTTACGTTTTTAGAGCAACAGTAGTTTAAGGAAGAGTAGCGTAGTCTTCCTTCACCTTTAAAATAACTATAACAATGGACAAAACTGAGCAATATAGTCAAATAATCGAAACGCAAGACTGAAATAATGATTTTTTTCCAGACCTGTTTTAAAACGAACGCACTGTACTTCATCTTAGTTTATGTAAACGAGCTGGCTGCATCATTTTTATCCGTTTTTTTTTAGTGTAACACGAATACGAACCATTATCTCATAAAATCCTCCACGAAGGCATTCCCATCAAACATTTAGCTTTCTAGTAATTTATATTAATCAGTTAACCAATCTACCAGCTTCTTCTTGAAATTTAAAAATAATTGAAATAAATAAAATAAAAGTGTACATTCCCTTTCGAATAACAGCTAAATCTAAAGCTTTCTTTTTAACAAATCGTCAGTATTTTTGTCACACCTAATTACCCAAACGAACTCACAACATTGTTACTCTTATCTGTTAATTCTTTAAACGCCAAAATTCCTAAATGGGAATATGAAGTATATTGGTATTTTATGTAATAGCTCATTTATTTCCTTTGCTCCTTGAGCGAAAATGATTCTTAGAATAAGTTTTGTCTACCAAAATTTAACATACTATTATTCATTATTTACTGTAAACGTACATTTTTGCACACTTTTGATTTGTATTAAATTTTCTCATGATAAAACCGTAGAAACTAAAAATATAAATGAAAGAAATTGTAATCTAATTTTTGTATCCCTGTTCCACTTCTGCCTATAGAACAACATCTTTATGTAGAAAAAAGAAGAAAAAGAAAAATCAAATTTAAGATTCAAAAGTCATTGGTAGTTGTCAGTTTAAACGCTTAACTGGTAACTATCTACTTAATCTTGTAAGTGAACAAACAAAAAAAAATACTGTGCTGAACAGTTGCTGAAAAAATTGAGCCAGAAAATAAAAACGTTCTTACTATAAAACTTGCTGTTAGAAGGGAAAAGAAGGATATTGTTGCCATCGAAAGATATCACAATATCATTAAGAATAGCATTTTATTGTTCTTAAATTTCACCTCACAATCATTCATTTCTTACTTTAGCAACTGAGTAATTGTACTATAAATACAGGGATCTTTCGCAAATGAGAGCAACATCTTTGCAAGGACTCGAATACTTTCATATTAATTTTAAGTTTTCTTGAAAATCACAAAAATATGGAAACAATATTAATAAAATTATAATTTTTACTACATTTTGTGGGTAAATAGGTTACCATGCATTCTAAATGAGCGGAATGAACTCCAGTTAATTAGCAGTTTCGACACTCATTAAAATCGAATCTCAG